>WBZZ01001303.1:0-87500 GCA_019918135.1 Paulinella micropora
ACTCGCCCGGGCCCGGGCGTCACGTGGCAGAGGTAAGCATCATCTTTTACACTGATGTACTGGTCGTCTAGCCACTGTTCGCGCCAAACTCTGTTAATATCTTGAAATCCCGAGGAACCTTGACAGCGAATGGATTGTCGCCTGTCGACCTCGTGCTGCAGGTAGAACAGGCACTGGAAGTGCGGCGAACAGACCGAGAAGTTCGGCGCAGCCTCTTCTTGCGCGGAGTTCGTAAACGTCTGGAAGTACGTGCGCCAGCCCCACTTCGTCGCGGTGCGCAGGACGTCGGCCTGGCTGACACGCTCCGCCGCGCCAGCAGAGAGTTGGGCTTTGGCCCGGTCGTACAGGATGGCGAACAACAGCGCGACCGCGGCGTTCGCCTCCTCGGTGTCGTCGGCAGGGCCTTGGTTTCTGGTTTGTTGTAACAGACAAACATATGCCGTTTTCACGACGGGCGGACTGCTCGAGCGCGCTCAGCAGCGACTGCCTCAGCAGGTCCAGCAGCGCGATAGCGTGGTTGTTACGGAAGGTGAGTGTCTCCCGCAGCAGGCAACGGGGGCAGCCGCAATTTTCGCCCTTGGTATGTGGCAGACGGTCGCTGAAGACGTTGACACTGCTTTCGCCGTACCTCAGATCTGCGGGCTTGGCGCCCTTTTTGGGCCAGAACAGCACGAGGTTGGGCCCCATGGAGCCCGAGAACGGCTTCCACACGTCGGCCAGCGCTGCCACTCTTTGCTTGTCCGGGACGAATGCGTCGCTGTACAAAGTCGCCGCCTTGGCGTTGGGCAGCACCCTGCCGAATTCCACCCGCGGTTCTTTGTCTTGCGGCTGGTGCGCCTCCCGGTTGAAGCACGCGTTGCGGGGGAAGCACGCGTTGCGGGGGCACGCGGGGTCTCCCACGAGTCCCGGAATGTACTTGCCCCCTTGAAAGTATTTAGACAGCCACTTCGGCGTGCCGTCGATTCTTGATCTCGTCGTTGGCTGCCGCCGCGCCCTGTTGTACCAACGGTAACGCTCCCATGCCAAGCTTGAAACTTATGGCACTGTGCAGCTGCCGATTCGCCTCAAGTGCCGGGCGCGGCGCCGTCTGGTGAATATTCTTGGACTCGAGTTGGCGGATGACGGTCTCTGTTGCCAGTACCTTGACGTTTCCCGCTCGGGCCCACACAGACGGCGTCTGCCCTTTGGCGAAGGGCAGCGTGGCGTCCTCCACGACATACACGCGGAAGCCCTGGCGCGCCAGGTCCTCGCACGTGCGTTTGACGCAAATGCCAGACGCCACCCCGCCGACATAGACGTCCGTAACCTGGCGCGCTCGCAGGATCTCCGTCAAGCTGTGGGAGCCGGCGCGGCCCGGGCACTTGACCTCGGTCTTGCCGTCGTTCTCGAAGACGGCCGAGTTGGCGTCCACGTCTCGATTAAAGCCCTTGCGGAAATATGTCTGGGCCTCGGCCGCCACGCCGTGTTGCGCCACCAGCTAGCCGGACGGCGTGTCCCAGGGCGGCGCAAAGTCAGTTAGCTCTTTGGTAACCTGCTGCCCTGGCGTGCCGTCTATGCAGTGGCTGTTGTACAGCTGCTGCGTGATGCTGGTGCCCTTGTAGTTGTACTGGATCCGGTCCCCGCTGATCCTTTGCGCTTCTTTTAGCTGGGCGTGCGTACTTTTGGAATCAAAAAAGGAGACGTGATCGGCGGGTGTGTGTCGAGCGTCCAGACCACGAGGCCGAACGGCACTTCCGACAACAGGCGCTTGACGTTGTCGAAGCAGCCCCTGACGACGTTACTGTTGTTGCGACCCTCGTCGACCAACGACAGTCGTCCACTGGGGTCGCAAAAGTCGGTTTGCATGTCGACGACCACGAGCCGCTCTGTGTGCAAACAGTGGAACGAGGCCGAGCAGCTCTGGGCGTGGCTCGTCATGGAACGAAGAAGGAAGGGGGGCTATTAAAAAAAGGTCGGCTTTTTTTTCGTTCTTAGCTTCAAAGTAGGCAGGCCAGGTCCCCCCCTTTTTTTTGCTCCCTCTCTTTGATCTATTGGGAAGCGGAGCTTTCTGCATTTTTTATTCGGGGGAGGGGGGGGGGGGGGGGGGGGGGAGGACCACAGACAAGCTAGGTGAATTCATGGCATGCGGAGGGGGGGGGGGGGCAAAGAAGCGAGATAAAAAAAGGAACAGACTGAACGCAAGAACCGCGGGGAGGGGATAGAGGACCTAGCGACACGAAACGCAAAGACGGGAACGGAGAACGGAGAGGAATGAGGTTTATTCTTGTGTTCCTTGCCGCGGCGTACGGGACAATCTTGGTCGAACAGCGGGGGCTTCAGCGCTAGGATCAGCCTCAGTTGCGCGGGCGTCAGGAAGTGCACGGTCAGTTCGCTGTCCACGAGGCAGGCCCTCGGCAGCAATTGTGCGTCTTTCGAGGATTGCAGCCACAGGATGAACTCGAAGTTGAGCAGGCCCAGCAGGGCTTCCACGCACTTGTTCGTGGTCAGGGGCACGGGACACACGCGGGCCGTGCGCAGTGCGATCCAGGGGTCGTTCTGGAAATAAAGCACCTTGCCCTTGCACAGCACGTGGTGCGTCTGATGGTGACTGCACGGCTGTCGGTAGCTTTTCTTCGGGCCGTGCGGCGCGACAGTGGCCTCGGCCGACATCTTGTCGTTCTGTCGCCTCCCTTTTTTTCCTTTTCCGCCGATTCACACTACTACACCCCCTCGCGCTTCCCCCCCCCCTCCCCTTGTTTTTTAAAAAACATCCACCCCCCCCCCCCCCGCCGCCCTCCCCCTCACCCTCTTTTTTTTTGTGCCTACCCCCCCCCCCCCAATTTTCCTGTCCCTCCGTCTTTGTTCTTCCTGCCGTTGCCCCCTCCCTCCCACACACGCAGAAACACACGCAGAACACACTCCCCCCCCCCCCGGCCCTCCCACTTTTTCTTTCCTTGGAAACCACAAAAAAAGTACAGGGCGGCATGAACGAGGCTTTCTGGCTCTGGGCGGTCAACCAGTTCCTGCAGGACAGCGAGGGTCTCGTCCGCTACGGAGAAACCCGCGACCCGGAGGCGCAAGTGCTGTCCGATCTCAAGAAGTTCCACGCGGTACTAGAGTGGAACATGATCGACGAGCACCGGCAGAGGCTGGCCGAGCTCGTGGCGGGCACGGGGTCGCATTCGCGCTCGGAGGCGTCCGGCGAGAGCGCGCGGCCCGGGCGGGTTGTGTGGGACCCCCCCCTGCCGCTCAAGGATCCCGGCGAAGGCACGCAAAGGCGCGGCGGGCAGCGCCGCAAATCAGCTGCGCCGCGCGTCGCCGACCGCGACAGACACTTTCTGTACGTGCCACACCTGCGCGTCTGTGCGCCCCCGGCCTGGGCGGGCAAGAACCGTGCCGAACGGTATAAACACCAAGTCGTCTTTGTGCGCACGCCACCATCGACAGTACAATAAAACGGTTTCTGTACACCGGTACTGGCCAAAAAGGTATTGAAACCAGGGGTGAGGAATTCTTCGCCCCCCCCCTTTTTTTTCTGAAACGGTTTCGAACAAGAAGACCCCTCGACTATGCCGGAATTTGCTCTACAAGTTTTCTTTTAATGCAAATTTTTACTTTTTTTCATTGGCTTTTTCTCCGGCAGTGAAAAGGACTGGACCACAAGAAAAGGGGGAGAGGGAAATGTCAGAGTGATATTAAGGTGGAGAGAGAAGGCCTCGTCTTGTGTTTTTACACGTCGTCGATGATGACGTTGGCGTCGTCGTCGGGCTCCTGCACCACGCCCCCCGACACAACCGCCACCGTCGTGGTGTCGCGTCTCTCGCCGGGCGCGTAGCCGCCCTCCTCCCACCCCGCACAGTCCGACGCCTGCTCGGCCGGGTCGGTGGCCTGGTCAAAGCCGTTTTCCGCGTCCCAGAGGAACAGGAACTTGGGCACCCGTTTAAGGCACAGCGCGCCCTGCGACAGCGGGTCGAAACTCGCACGGATCGAGAACCCCACGCTCGCCACGGCGCCGGGGCGCACACAGCGGCTGGCCTGCTCGTCCGTCATGACGGGGTGGCCGGGCGCACGCATGTCGCGGATGTACAGCTCGTTGAACTTGTAGCCGCCGCTGGCGTCCTGGTGGCCCTGCTTCTTCTGCTGGCCCCAGCCGCGCTGGCCGGCATTGGCGAACGTGTTCACGTTGGAGAACGAGTAGTTGGCCTGCGTCTGCAGCACCAGCGCCGGTGCTTCGTTCGGCTGTGAGTCTGTCTTCTTGAAGTAGCAGCCGCTCTTCACGTAGCGCGTCAGCCCCTTGCGCTCGTCGGGGGTCTTGGCTGAGAACTCTTCGGTCTTGCTCCGCAGCAGCACCTCGCGGAACTTGGCGCGCACGGCCTCGGGGTACGTGCCGTCGGCGCTCTTGCTGGCTCCCAGGTCCAGCGCGATGTCCTTGAGCTTGTTGCTCACGCACGGCATGACCTGGCACAGCAGCGTGGCCTTCTGGCCGTCCCCGAGCGCGTCCAGCACGCAGAAGACGGGCAGGAACTCGAGCCACAGGTCGAACACCACGGCGAGCGCGCCCACCTCGTACACTTGGCCGCGCGAAGAAGCTACCTGCGCCGGCGGCGCCGCCTTGGACGCGCGGGCGCTCACCATGAAGCTGCGTTGCACGCGTTCGGGCTTCACGCTGTCTCCCAGGGGGTCCGAGTTGTACCTGTGCGCAAAGTCTTCGGGGTCGCGGTACGAGCCGTAGCAGAGCCGCCCATAAGAGGCCTTTTCCTCTGGCGTCGCGTGGCTGGAAAAGAAGAGCTTGCAGCCCCCGCCGATCACGCCCGGGGGCGTCGCCAGCAGGTAGCCCTTCTTGAACAGCCTGCCGGACTGGGGGTCGGCGCGGAACTTGAGGGACACGACTTCCTTGTTCGCGTCCTTGTACGACGCCTCTTTCTTGAGCTGGTAGATTTCGCTCGGCGGGGGCAGGAAGCGCACCAGTTCGACCCAGCCGCGGCCCGTGGCGGGGGAATGAACTCGCACGAGCGTGTACTGCAGCAAGAAGCTGGTGTCCACGAACGATTGCCAGAAGCCGCTGTGCAGCGTTTTGTACACCTTGTCCAGCCCCGCAAAGAGTTCGTCGGGCACCTCGCCGAGCGGGACCAGGCCCTCCAGGTTGGTGGCTGGCTCCAGGCTGCGCCGCAGCAGCTCCGACACCCAGTTCTCCGGCGTCAGGTTGCCAAAGAAGCGGCCGCGGGGTTCGGCGGCGGCCTCCGTGCAGACGCGTTTCGATTCTGCGTCCCACTCCGAAGCCTCTTCCCCCTTGTCGTGGCGGGCCTTCTTGGCCTTGCCGCTCTGTTCCTTGGCTGCGCGTTTGCTCATGGAGGGGACGATTTCTGCACGAAGCCCTCTGGCGCACGAATAAGGGTTGGTTTTCTCTTGCGCGGCCCCCCCCCCCCCCCCCGCGACAATGCCTTTCTCTCTCGTTTGTGGCCCCCCCCCCCCCCGACAATCCTTTTTCTCTCGTTTGTGGCCCCCCCTCTTCCTTCTTTCTATCCTCTCCCCCCCCCCGGGGGGGGGGGGGAGGTTTTTCCCAAATCTCCCGTCCGGGGCTTTTTGGTTTTTTTTTTCTGTTCGCTCCTTGCCCCCCGAAGCGCCGCAACGGATTGAGGGGGAGAGGAACAAGAGGGCTCACAACCTGCCTTTTTTGGGAGTGGTTTTCGGTTTAACTTATTTTAGCTCTAAAAATAACAAATTGTACCCCCCCCCCTCTCAAAAAAATGTGGCTAGCCATGGTCTTAGCGTTGACATCCGTTGCCCAGGCAGCCTGCGAGTTCCAGCAAGTCGAAAGCAAAGCACTGAAAGCGCCGTTGCAACAAGCAGACTGCTGGGGGCCTCTGCGTTGCAGCGTACACCCGCACCCACTGCTGAGGGTGGAGGCGGACGGGAAGGCGGGCCGCCGTTACCGGATAAACAAACATAAAAGCCTAAGTGAAAAAGCAGGGTCCTTCGAGTATCTCTACGTTGACGACCGTAATCAAAGCGTCGAGGAGCCGCCGTTCACGATCCAATTGCGGTGCTTAAGCGTAGAGGACAGAGTTCGTGGCGCCGAGATTTCTTATCAGACAACATTCAGTTTCGTCCTTGAACCCAAAAGCGCTTACGCTGCCCTGGTGGCTTGTGCAGTACTGGCGGGTTTTTTCTTTTTACTCGGCGTTTGTTACACGATCGCTGAACGACAGGCCAGCAGAGGCAAGGGGACATGGTGTAATCAGATGACTTGTTGCTTCGTGACCGTGGTCGTGGCCTTTCTAATACCTACGACTGTCCTCGCGGCACTTGCGCCTAAACTCCGGGCTAGCGCGATATTTTCAGAAATCTAACAAGGAACGCGGTTCAAGACCCCCTCGAAGAAAGATAGAGAAGAGAGCGCGAGAAAATAAGGACAATCAAGGGCGGGGGGGGGGGGGAGATGGAGGGCGAAAACCTCCCCCTCCTGCATATTCCCTACCTTTTTCTGTGGAGCCGGGCAAGCAGCAAGAAAAAAAAACAACAAGAGTGCATCCACAACCGTGCCCCCCTCCCCCGGGCCCTTTTTCTATGTTTGCTAGTGCCACCAAAAAAAACCAGTTAGTGTGGTCCAAATAAAAACGAAAGGGCAGGAACAAAAAAAATAATAAGAAGAATCGCTGTCGCTTTGCTTCATTTTTTTTTCTTTCTCCTGTCCTACTTCTTTTAGTAACTAGCCTTTGATTATAAAAAAAAGGAAAATGCTGCTACTCTGGCACGCCCTAGCCCTGACATCCATCGCGCAGGCAGTCTGCGAGGTCCGGCGGGTCGAAACCCACCTGCACAAGGACACCAAAATATTTATGCAAAAAGCTAGCTGCCGCGGGTCCCTGCGTTGCGACCATGGTTGGCACCCACTTATCGAAGCAGGCGTGGAGGACCCCAAACAAAACTTTTTGGGAACGAACCGGCTGTACAGGGTGCGCTTTTCCTTAGTTGACATATTTGGCAACATAACGTATCGGCTCAGTGGGCATAGACACAAGTCTAAACCGCCGTTTACGATCGAAGTAATGTGCAACAACTCTGTTCATAATAGAGCCGAGATTCCCTATGAAGCAGATTTCGAATTCGTCTTTGAAGGCATTTCCTTCTTCAATACGCTTTTCGCTTTCCTGGGTCCTTTTTGTATCTTCTCGGCGTTCGGACTCGTTGCCTTTTGCTGGCTAGCGTGGGAGTATCTGACAAGTAATACCGAAAGAAGTTGGGGCGGACTGATTTATGACTTTGGGCAATCCTTCTTTCTCCTACTGGTGTTGTGGCTAGTGTTTTTAATAACTGTGATCGCCCTCGCGGCAATAAGACATAAGAAATACAAAGGAGCAACATTCAACGTCCTCTGAGATATTCGAGGCAAGTTCAGGCCGCGCAAAGCACTAGAAAGAGAGGGGAGAGAGTCCATAGAGCGCGGGAGGTCCTAAAAGCCACGAAGGGGGGCGGGGACAGAGAGAGAGAGGGGGGGGGGGGGGGGTGTGGAAGGACGACCATCAAAAGTTTTGGGCGGGGAAAGAACAAACGAAAAAAAAGGGGGGAGGGTGCTTTTTTTTGCTCCCTGCTTTTTTTTGGGGCGTTTTCTGGGGGTGTAACTCCTGACTTTGAAGTATTCTAAATTAAATTATTTTGCCAAAGACCGAAAAAGAAAAAAACCAGAACATGCGGCTAGCCCTCTCCGTGCTAACGATCTCAGCCCTGACATCCATCGCGCAGGCGGTCTGCGTGGTCCAGCAAGCCAACAGTTACGTACACAAGGACAACAAGATGTTCGGGACGATGCAGAAAGCTAGCTGCGGGGGGTCCCTGCGTTGCGATCACGACTGGCACCAACTTTTCTGGACATTTGTTGACGGGCCCAAACATCACCAGGATACTATGGCGGACCGGCGGTACAGGATACGCTTTCCCTTGGTAGACCTAATCGGCAACATATCGTACCGGCATAACGGGTATAAATACGATTCTTAACCGCCATTTGCGATTGAGATAAAGTGCAACAACTCGGTTGACATACATAACAGAGCCGAGATTCCTTATCAGGCGGATTTCAAATTCGTGTTTGAAGAAAAACTTGCCTACGACGGACTTCTGGCTGGCACGGTTCTGGTGAGTACTTGTTCAGCCGTGCTTCTCTTTTCGTGTTGCTGGAATTGGGGGTGTACCAAGCGTAGATATCCCAGAGACACGATGTGCGGCCAGCTTGGTGCCGTGTGCGATCCGATTGCGCCGGGTGAACTCTGGTGGTGGTTACTCGTACTCGTGTGGGTAGCGTTTTTAATAACTGTCATCGTCCTCGCGGCCCAGAGGAATACAAGCTGGAAGGGCGCCTCATTTACGCTCTCCTAAGATTTTCGGAGGCAAAAGTTCAGGCCGCGCAAAGAGTTTAACGGCGAATTAGCGAGCAAAGTTGGCAACAAAAGAATTTTTAAGGAGAGGGGGGGGCCACGAACGCCAAGACAAAAGAAAACAAGGCCCCGCCCCTCCCAAGAAAAGGCAATCATGCGGGGGGGGGGGGGGGGCCGGCCGCGCCAAAAACAAGAGAAGGGCGCGCCGAGGACAGCAGAGAAACAACAACAACAAAAAAAGCTCTGTGCTTTTTCTTTTGTTTTACCCCAAAAAACAAGACTATATGCAGGCGGGCTACGAGGATTGTGCGGCGGTTGTGCGAAGCGGGCTGCCCGCGCCTGAATTTACAAACAACGGACTGCAACGCCTGCTGGACAGCGAAGCGCTGTCCGGGCTGTGGATGGCGCTGATCGGCACACTAGCGCGCCAGGGCCGGTGCGAGCTCCTCGCCACCGTGCTCAGAAGTTTACGCCACGACGCTGCGCGCGCGTCCCGCACGCTGTTGGCCGGTCTGCCGTACTCGGCGTGCTTGCGCGGCATTGGCACGGCCGTGCTGTACCAGGAACTGCTGTCGCTATTCTACCAGCTTTCCGCGGAGAACGCCCCCGGCGAAACGCTGGACACGTTGTGGCGGGGCCTGCAGAAGCTGCCCCGCGGCAACGACGACGAGCAGTACCGGCTGGCTAAGATCGTGCTGTCGAAGCTGCTGGACGACGATTGCGAGAACCTGGAAACGGCGTCGTCGCTGCTGGTCAAGGCGCTGGCCCTGCCCGTGCCGCCCATGCTGTACGCGGCCACGTGGGCGACGTTTTTAGAAGCGGCGGCGGTGCTGTGGCAGAGGCTCTGCCAGCGCTACACGGCGCCCAAGCCACTGATGTCGGTGCTGGCGGGGCTTAAGACAGTAGCGGACGGCCAGCGCGAGAAGGCGTCGGAGCTGTTCCCGCGGGAAGTGCTGCTGATGGCCCTGCTGCGAGTGCTGCGGTTCGGCGTTGCTTCGGCGCCGAGCTTTGGCGACACATGCTGGTTCGTGGTGTTGCTGCGCACGGCCCTGCTGCAGCTAGAGCGGGGCCGGGTGCTGTCGGTCCTGACCAAGGCGGGCGAGCTGCTGCAAACGTCCGAGCCGGTGTGGCTGTCGGCGGCCGTGGCGGGCCAGTCGCCGATGCTGCTGCAATTCTTCTTGCAGCAGACACCGCCCGGGCCGCGCCTCCTACAACAGCTGCCGGAGCTGGCCCTGTGCAACGTCTTCCTGACCAGCCCTCCCAGTTCTCGGTCGTGCTGTCTTCCGTGCCGCCCCTGCTGTGCGTAGCCGCGCTGCTCGGCGAGGGGGCGGTGGGCGCCAACTAGCTCGAGAGCTGGACCCCCGGGCTGGAGGTGGCGTGGGGCGTGTGGTGCAAGGTCAAGAATCGCCTGGCGACGACCGGGCACACGACGCCCGCCAAGACAGTGGCGTTCCTGCAAACGATAGCGAACGACTCGGAACGGGTGGGGAGCGATAGCGAGCAGGAGGAAGAAGAAGAAGAAGGAGGGCGGGACCGCTGCGCCGGCTGCGTGCGGCTGGGGGCCAAGCACCAAGAGCTGTCTAACGTGCGGGCCGAGCTGGCCAAAGAAGAGGCCACCGCGCACGAATTGTCGGGCGACCTGGCCCGTAAGCAGCAGCAACTACAGGCGTTGGAGCAGAAGCTGCGCCAATGTCGCCGCTGTCTGCGCCGGCTGCGCACCAAGGAAAAGTCGTTACAGATGAACGACGGGAAAGGCTCCGCCGCGGCCATCCGGCTGCTGCGGGCCATTGAACCGCTGCGGTGGGCCGACGGCGAGGACGCCAGCGCACTGTCCGCGGCGCTGGCGGCCGCGGACGAGCTGCGGAGGAAGCTGGCGAGCGAGCACGAGCGTGTGCGGCAGGTCTGCTGTGTCGTGTGTCTGGAGGATCTCGACTCCGGCGAACGGCGGCTGGCGGTATTGCTCCCGTGCGGCCACGCGCAGTTCTGCGCGGGTTGTGCGGCACAGCTCAAGGCGTGCCCCCTGTGCCGCCGGGCCATTGAGCGATACGTAGAACCTGTCTAGGACAACCCCGATTTTTTTTCTGCTGACAAATTAAAAAAAGACTAGTCCGTAGCAAATCTTTTTTTTAAATCAGAAAAGCTTTTTTTTTAAAAATTAATTGTTCGTCCGGACAATTAAAAAAAAACAAGCTGACCGAATTGTTAGCGTTGTCCGTGCAAACTGTGTCCTCGTGTCCTCGCTAAATAGAGCGCAGTATCCAGATCCTAAACATGTCATAAGAAAAAAAATGAGGCGCTGGTCATCTCACTCTTACGGTCTTTTCTTTTTTTTTGCCAATCAAAAAGAAAAAAATCACTTTGCGTAAAAAGTGTGTACCGGATCGTGCAACGGCGATTGAGACGGCTGTGATTGAGGCGGGGCACCTGAACCTCCCCCCGCGTTACTGCTCGGGGCGCCAGCGAGACCAACGTCTGCGTGGTGATGATGTTGCTGGTACAACCTTTTGGCGTCTTGTTGCGCCTCCAGGTCAGTCAGAAAAGACACGAGTGATTGGCGCGCTATATTCTGTAGTTTTTCTCGATCTTCGGCCTGCAGGCACTTCCCGTCGAAACCCCGCGCCCAAGCATGCCAAAGTGTTAATTGATCGTGCAAAATGTCGCAGCGACGTTTTTTTTGTTTTGGGGGTTGGCTGTCCCGCGCAGGAGTCTGCGCAGGCCTCCGGGGCCGCGCTTCACTGCGCGTAAAGGACCCTCCTCGGAAAGATTGGTACGACGTTTGGATTATGCAGGCACTGTCTCTCACTCCCGCATGTTCGTCCTAGCAGAGAGACAGACAGACAGACAGCACACGACAATTTGTCTTGTCGTGTGCTTTTTTTTTAGTAACAAAAAAAGAAGGCAGGTTTTTTACCTTTCTAAAGTCCTCTAGCGATCTTTTGACTTTGGAGAAGAAATCGCACAGTACTTGCCAATGATCGCCAAACACTTCTCCCATGTCTTGTGCGTGCGATTTCCTACCGCTGAAAAGATTTTGCTGCACCCATTTGTAGAGGTCTTTTTCTTCGTCCATACCTAAATGGTTAGACAGGTTACTCGCAAGAGACACGGCCGGAAGGCACCTTTACGTGCCAATCGCGTTTTTTCTTTTTGAATTTAGAGGTATATTTCTTTGGGGTCATGTTTTACTTTATGTTTCTATATTAAGGCTCCTCCTGAAGAAGGCAGGGCCAAAAAAGTGGGGGTGGCTGGTGTGGGGAAAGAACAGCAAGAAAAAGGGAGAGAGGGGGGCGGGGGTGGAGAAGGTCTACACAAAATGAAAAAAACCCCTGGGATGTTTTGGCTTGTCTTGTTGTTTTCTTTTCTTCGTTGTTGTCTGCACAAAACTGGAGTCACGACACAAAATCACGCAAAATCGGATCACACACAAAATCATATACCGACTCAGATCACACACACACACACACAAAGTCACGCAAATCACGATTGTGTGTGTGTGATTTTGTGTGACTTTGTGTGTGATTTTGTGTGTGTGTGGGTGTGTGATTGTGTGCGTGATTGTGTGTGACTTTGTGATTTTGTGTGATTTTGTGTGTGTGTGATTTTGTGTGTGTGTGTGATTTTGTGTGTGTGTGTGTATGATTTTGTGTGACTTTGTGTGATTTTGTGTGTGTGTGTGTGTATGATTTTGTGTGACTTTGTGTGATTTTGTGTGTGTGTGATCTTCTGTGTGATTTTGTGTGTGTGCAGGCGTCCGCAATATGTTTTGCCCGTATTGAGCTCCAAGGATTTTATGCTGGTAGTCGGTGCCACCGAAGTGCACCCTGCGCAAAATGATACAGTTAGGGGGGGGGCCTGTAAAAAAACCAAAGCTGTCCATCCTTCGTGTTGGATCTTTTTGGTATAAAAGCAGTTTTGCTATTGGCAAATGAGCGTGTACAGTACTGTCGGGCATCATCAAGCGTGTGTGTGTGTGTTTGTGTGTGTGTTTGTGGACGTCTGTGCGGATTCTGGTGCTTTTGTGTGTAGAGGTCAGTCTGTGTGCATGTTCTTGTTGGAAGGTATGAGTAAGAGAAAACGCACCGACAAGCCAGAGGCGGCCGTGGCGAGTGCCAAAAAGATTCTGTTAGTCAAGCGCGGGAATGAAGCTGTCAACGAGGCCTGGTGTCGGCAGGGGCAAGAGTTCCGCGTGCACCTACAAGGAAGTAGCCGGCTCCCAGGAAAAACGCCTGAAACTTTGCGATGAGGTTGCGGCGTGCAGCGAAGACAAGCTTCGCGAACAAAATCACCTGCTTTTGCAAGCACTGTTGGGTGCAAGCAGAATTGCAGAGTCTCACGAAGAGGCCATGGCGTCAATCCTAGAGATCGGCTGCGACACTTGCTGCTACTACGCCTGCGAAAACTGCGGAGAACTCAACAACGCCGAATATCAGAAAGATTGTCCGTGTGGCTTCTACAAAGAATAAGTCTCGGACGTGTTTCTTTAATTAAAACCCACGACATTTTCTTACTTCAACCTGGAAAACGAATAAGTGTGCCAGTGCTTTAATTTTCTCCGTTGTAAGTCGGAATGCTTGTTTTATCTGCAATGGAAGTCACAACCACGGCGCGCTCCCTTGAAAGCCTCGATTGCATGTCTACTTATTTGTCCAGAGCGTCTGATAATTAGTTTATGTAGATTTTTTATGGCTAGAAAGTGCTCCAACGCATCGTCAGTAAGGCCGGGACAATTGGCAAAACGCAGGTCCCGCAGGTTTGGCAATGCTCTCAAATGCACGATAGAAGCCAGATTGGCACAGTCCTTTACAACCAGCTGCTGCAGAGCTGGCACGCACGACAAACGTCGGAGTTTCTCTCCGTCCAGTCGTAGGCCGCCTTCGAGAGTCAATCTCTGCAAATTGCGCGGCAGATGAACAGGTTCATCACCAGTCAATGCCTGCCCGCCCTAGCGACAGGTCTTGCAGCGCGTAGAACTCAGACAAGGACTTGAACTCGTCGATCGCATAACCCGCCAGATTCAGCTTCTGCAGTTTGAGGCCGGAGAGGTGTTGTAGCCCGGCAGAAGTGATGCGGTGACAGGAGCCAAGATCTAACTCTCGCAGCAGTTCCAGTTGTGCTACTTCAGTAAGCCCAGCACTTGTTATGTTTTGGTTGCTAAAAAGATCCAGGACCCGCAGGTCCTGCAGATTTCTCAGATATCGCAACGCTTCGTCGTTCACGTTGCATCGACAGAGGATCAGCTCCCGCAGTTTGGGCGTACCCGTGACAAATTCGAGATCAGTTATCTGCAGCAGAAAAGTCAGGTTCAGGTATTCTAGCTGCTGCAGGCGTGAAAGCTTTGTTAGCTCTGTCACGCCTGCCTCGGCGCAGCCAAGCAAGGACAAATGCTTGAGATTGTGCAGCCGCGACAAGTTTTCCAGGGCCGAGCCAGCGACTCCGATGCAATCATCAAGCATTAGGTACCGCAGTTCGCTCAGGCCGAACAAATGTGCAAAGGAGGAGTCAGTGAGCCCTTCGCAGCTATCAAGGCTTAGATACCGCAGTTGCTTGAGTGTCGCCGGCCAGCCCAAAGAGGAGACGCCACTAAAAGACAGGTCCAGCCGCCGCAGCTCTTTTATCTGTGGCAAGACCGTACAGAGACCAGCGCTCGGCCCGTCTATTCTATGGCTCAGATCTAAGGTGCGCGGCTTCTTGGCTTTTAGGTAGGCGATCAGTGCTTCGTCGGTGGCAGCCGAGCAGCTGCTCAACCAAGTGTCGCACGGGACACGCACGGGCCCTTCGTTACAGTTACTGTGCTTCTCGTGAATGCTGCCCAAACCTCGCAGGCCCGCTATGTCCGCGGCCACTTTTAGGTCCTGGTCTGTGACTCTGTCAATCAGGATAGTCTGTACGGTAGTCTTACTGTCTCCGATAAGTTGCAGGATCGGGGCAGCCCCGTTGCCGCGAATGGTCAGGCAAGTGATCTCTTTCCATTCTTGCCAACGGGCCGCGGGGACCCGTGCGCCGTCCGCACGTAATCGTAGCGCAGGGAACGACGCGGGGCAACCGTTAATTTTCGCGTCCTTGCAAACCCCCAACCAGACCGCGAACAGCCACGACAGATTATCCGCGACCAGGGCACAGACCAGCTCCCAGACGTCGGCTGGCAGGCTCAGGAGAGCGGGCTGCACTGGCGGAAGGTCGAACCTCATGCGCTTGGGCGTGGACATCGCTTTTTGTCTGCAGTTCTGCCTCCCCACCCTCTCTCCCTCCCCCCTTTTGTTGTGCTTGGCTTTTTGGTTTTGTTTCTTTTTAATGAATGATTTTAGGACGTGGCCATTCCCTTTTTTTTGTGTGACCACCAAAATCTTTTTTTGGTCGGTGACGAGGGCAGCGAAAGGACATTCCTTTTCACACGGCTGTCCCCACGTTTCAATCGCTGAGAATGCTGGCATTTCTTCTTTTGGTGTATTTGTGTGCCCAGACCACCAACTTCGGGGGGGAGGAACGTGGGGGGGGAGGAGGACTGTCTACAAACCCCGAAAGCTTGTAAGGGATTCTTTTTTGCAAGAGTTGCAAGTCCCTGTTATTCTGCAGGTCGAGCGGCGTCCCGCTGAGGCTCAGGCTCGACAGCGCGGGGCTGTCCGTGAGTAGCGCGCACAAGTTCGAGACGCCCGCCACGTTCTCTAGCGTCAGCTCGCGCAGGCGCGGAGTCGGGCCCATGGCCCGCAGGTCGAGCTCAGTTGTACAGTCGGTGATGGTTAACTTCTGCAGTCTGGGCGCGCTGCCGAAACGCAGCCCGTGCAAACACAGGCAGCCGCACAGCACGACGTCCTCGGCCACAGCCGCAATGTGGTCCATCTCCTCCAAGAACAACGCCTTGGTGAAGGTCAGCGCGCGCAGGTTGGGCCAGCAGCTGAAGAAGTGTGAGGAGCGCAGCGCCGCGTTGCAGAGTGTCAACCTTTCGACCCGCAGCCTGGCGCTCATGTCTGCGCACGAGTCGTCCAGCATGCCAAAAGTGTCGTGCCAGGCCAGGCTCCGCACTCGGCAGACTCGCCAGGCAGGCCAGCAGTTCCGCCACGTCCTGTGCCTGACCGCACAGTACTGGAGGCACGATTCCTGCAAATGTCGCAGGCGCCGCAGCACGGGCACGGCGGTCCGGCACACGGCACGCGCCGAGGAAACCGCAGGCTCCTGAGCTCTGTGAGCTCCGTCAGCCCCTCGGGGCAGCGATGACTCTTGTAGTCGGGCAGTGACAACATGCGCAACCGCGGCAGCAGCCGCAGCAGCGCGTCGAGGTCGTCGCGCTGCTGGTACGAGCCCGACAGGTCGAGCGCGGTTAGCGCCGGGAGCTGCGCGAGCCAGCCCAGCGCGGGCAGCCAGCCACACCTCAAGAAGCGAGCCCGGCGCAGCCGAACCAGCTCGGCTAGCGGCGAGAGTACAGTCGCGGAAAGGCCCCGGCAGTACTCGAACGACAGCTGCTCCAACGTTGTGAGGCCGGCCAGGGCCCGAACGTCGTCGGCGTCTTTTCTCCAGGACACGAGCCGCAGCGAGCAAACGCCGGGCAAGCAGCTGGCGCACTCCGCCAGTGTCCCCGAACCCTCGAACGCCGCGGTATCTACTGTTGCCTCGGTAATCGACGAGCCGCGCGCTCGCAGCGCGAGCAACGCCGCTTTGGGCGGAAGGCAGGGCAGCAGCAGCTCCGTGGGCCGCCAGCGGTCGGAGCCCCAGAGCCCGCCCCGGCACACTCGTGACAAACGCAGCAAATCTAGGTGCGGCAGAAAGCAAGGAGCAGCCGGACCACGTCTGTCGACAGTCTGAGCGAAAGCGCTCTTTTCTGGCGCTTTCTACCTCGGTGCGGGCCGTTCATCGACAGACTGTGGCTTTGCTTTGGGGCTGAGACAAAAAGAGAGAGAGAAAAAGCAAAGCAAAGCCAAAAGCAAAAGCCAAAAGGAAAAAAGGGACGAGCGGAAACTAGACAAGGGCGCGCGGTGGGGGAGGGGGGGGGGGGAAGCCTGCTAGAGAGGGCCCCGGGCCGGTTGGGGGGGGGGGGGGGGGGGGGGGGGGGTTCGAGCACCGGCCCGGCCCCCCCCCCCCTAAATTGCACCCTACCCCCCCCCTCTTTTTTTTCTTCTCGCTGCGTGAAAAAAGAAGTTGGCCGGGCTTTTTTCGTTTTGTTGCTTGGAGTCTCTTTCGGTAGTCTACACAAAAAAGAAATTTAAGAGCCTTGTTTACGATTTTTTTTGTTAGGCTGCTATGATGAGTGACAAGAGCTCAACAGACGGCCCCCCGGCCGCCAAGAGGTGCCGTACCTCAGAGACCCTAAAGTACACTTCTCTTCCTTTCCGATCCTCTTCGTGTCCCCTGCTTATTTCTGTTCTTTTTTTTGTTTTTTTGGGTTTGGGGGGGGGGGGGCTGGCCCGGTTCTGCCACAGCCAAGAAGACATTCAGCGCCCGGCGAAACCCCGCAGGTTTAGTCTTTTGCCATTCTTTTTTTGGTGGTTGTTGTTTTTGCAGCGTTTTCTTTACTTTGTCAGGCGTGGCTAGAGATGCTGCCGGCTGATATCTGGCCCTGCGTGCTGAGCCTCGGGAAGCTTGCAGACGCTCTGTGCGTGGCCTCTGCCTCTAGGTCTCTGTACAGTTTGTTTCTTACCAACAGCGACGTGTGGTCCAGCCTAGCCTTCACCGAGAGCCTGGATCTGGCTGACGAAGGCTGCGTCGCTATGCTCGAGCGATGGAGGCCGGTGTGGGCAGAAGCGGGAGTGACGTTCTTTTCCTGCGACTTAGAAAGTCCAGAAAGGGATGCCAGTTTGCTGGCGGGGCTGCGCTTTAAGCAACTCGATCTCGCACGCCAGAGCGTTCGGAAAAGGACATGGTCGACCTAAGCGGCGTGCGCGCCGACCTGTTGATCATTGATCATGGACAGCTGAATCTTGTTAGCTGGCCCACTCAGGTTAGGGCGCTGCACTTCGAAGGCGACCTAGACTCTGTGTATTGGTACTTGCGAGAAGACAAGACAGAGCTACCCTGCCTACCGGAGCTGCGCGAGCTGAGCGTCTCCTTCAAGCGCCTAAACGGAGACCGGCACGACCCGGGCCTCGATCAGAAATTGCGCTCCAAACTAGCTAGGGATTTGACCAGAATGCCACCCGCGCTGAAAAAGCTGTCACTCCAGGGCTGCCGTCTAGACGCCGCTTCGTTGGAGTTTGTGCTGCGAGAGCTGACTGCTCTGGAAGAGCTCGGTCTGTCGGAAGACGCCCACCGCGGCCACGGCCTGAGCAGTTACGACCTCAAGGACTGCCCCAGCCCACGCAAAACTACGGTTGCGAGCTCTGAGGCTGAACGGTTCCCGCACATCAACTTCGACGTGCTCCGGCACCTGACCGCGAGCACCTGCGACTACTGCACCTGGACTCTTGCCTGGGCGGTGACGAGGTGGGTGATGTCAAGCTCCTGAGCGTCCAGCTCAGGCAGTTGCGGGTGCGAGATCCGAGATGCGAGTCCCTGCTTGCTCATTTCCCTACCGGCCTCAAGTTACGAGTGCTGGCGCTAGAAGGCCTGTGCTCAGACAATGAAGTCGGGCTGCAGGTGCTGGCTGGTTTACGCTTGCACAAGTTGCGGCTGCTGTCGCTGATTGGGGGAGATGTGGACGTCATTGCCGGCCTGCAGCAACCAGAGCTGCTGCTGCAGTTCCCTGAGCTGCAAACCCTGGTCCTAGACCGCCAGGCCTCGAGCGAAGAAACCTGGAGTACATTAACGTCCTGGTTGCAACGAAATCTACACCCGACGTTAACAAGCGCCGGCCTGGTAGATGAAGTTAGAAAACAAGCCCGTGACTTGTACTTGGAAAGATCGGCGTCACAGCTGCTGGGAGACTGCAAAGCAAAAATTTTTAGCATCAATAAATTCACCTTTTAATTCAAAAAAAAAAGTTGTACAACTACGGCGCGACTTTTCTAAACCTGTTGGTAGCGTAAGGGATTTACGGAGGGGGGCAGAAAAGACGGGGGTGGGGCCCGGTCTTCTCGATACATTTTCTTTCGCTTGTTGAGATATTTTTCGCAGCTCTGAACGGGGGTGTGCGCGGCAAACCCCCCCCCCCAAAAAAAAACGGACGGGGACGTGGAGGACGCGGGGCCGGCGACCAGACAAAAAGAAAAGTCAACAAACAGAAGGCCGCTTTGTCTCGCTCTTTTTCTCCGGGCGCCGCCCCCCCCCCCCCCTTCCCTTGCCCTCCTGACAAAATTTGGCCAGGAAATTGAACATTCTTTCTTTTTTTCTGGGTGGTGGGTTGGGGCAGAGGGGGGGCCTGGCGCCAAGAAAAAGGCGCCCCCCCCCCCATGCACGTCCCTCTTGTGCTAATATCTTTTCCCCGTCACAAGCCAGAATTCGTTATTCTGACGCTCTAAATTCCCAAAGATGGAGAAGAAATGCGCTGACGCGGATTGCGACAACCAGGTGTTCAAGAAAGTCGTGCTTGTCGGCGCCGGTGGCGGCGGGGATTTCCAGGGCGTGCTTGCACTTGCGATTGCCGCCTACAAAGTTTATGCGGCCAGAAAAAAACAAGCTCTTGGACAGACCCCGGGACAACGCACGTACTACCCCGTGACCGCCGGCTATTTCTGGGCTGATGGCTACAAGAAAGCCATGCTGAATCACATTGATCCTAAAAAGAAAAGACAGCCTAGTGCATCGCGGCCCCAGCTGACTGCGGATGAAGCAGAACAGTGGTTCAAGGCCCTGAAATTGAGACAGACGTGCTGCAGAGCAATCAGGCGTTCGAGGTCCCCGGAGTCGGCGTCGGTGCTTTTACAGACGGCCTGGACGACCGTCTCCTGGCCAAGCTAGCGCCCAACAAAGAGGGTCGCGCAGAACGAATCCAACAACTGCGGGTAAGCTTGGCAAGCGCGGATTTCGTCTACTGTTCGCTTGCGGCGGAGAGCCTGAGCACCGAGCAATTCAGGGATCAGTACAACTTTTTTGCAAGAATCATCGCTAATCCTTACATGGCCCCTACAACCGACACGGGTGACATGAACCAATGAAAGCAGCGCTGGCCGGGTACCTCAGCGATACAGTCGGCAACGAGGACGGCGGCTTCGAGGTGCGCTTTGTTTGACGCGGGCAGTGACATTACCAGCCCTGGCCGAAACGGACGGGACGTGAGAGTGTGCCTAGCGCTACAAGCGCTGTTCAAGGAAGGAGAGATCAAGGGTTTCAAGAGCCTGCAGATCCACGTGGCGGGCGCGGGCGTGGACTCGCACACGACCCCTGCCAAAGCCCTGGAGAACATGTACCAGTGGGCCAAAGACAACAAAGCAACCGTGACCACGGACGACGGCCTGGGGCAGTCTTTGTGCACGGTCCTGCAGGAGGCGGATTTTGCGGAAAACGTGCGTGAAAGCGGGCGCGCGAACGGAAACTACATCCGAGCTCGCGAAATTTACAAAGAACTGCTGAAGAAAGGCAAGTACAGGTCCGATGCAGATTTGGAGGCCCTAAAAAGTGATTATTGAAAAGACTACTTGCTGCAACGCGAGGAGGTGAAACGCGACCCTAACAAGGGGACAGTCATTACCGCTGAATTCGGCGCGGCTGATGACTTGGCCAAGATCACAGAGCTGTTCAAAGGCCTGGCTGCTTACTACGTGATCCAGTTACCGCTACAGAAGGAGCGCACGTCGGAAGCACAGGGGACGCCCGCTGCGCAGCATGTTTCAGTTTCGCTAACCGTCTCGTCTCAATCCGGGCAATAGAACAGCAGGCCGGGCAAGAGAAAATGGCAGGGCGGGAAGCAAGTCAAACAAAAGCAAATTTCAAGATATTGATTAAAAAAAAGATTTTCACGTTGCTCAGGCTTGCGATTTCAGCTATCTCTGCAAAAGAAAGGTGTCTTTTCCCAGAGAAAAGGGGCAGGCGGGCGGGGGAATGAGTAAACCCGGGGGGGGCGGGTGGACGCACAGGAGGGAGAAGAAAAAAGAAGAAGGAACAAGGGCAGGTGGTGCTATTCGCACAACCACAGGAGGGCACCAGAAGAAAAAAAAAAAGAACAGCGTCAAGACAAAACAAAGGCAAGACAATTACCACCACAGAAATACAATGGTTCTGACAGCTTCAATGGTCCGGAGTAGTTGGCTGCTAGGCCTCGTGGTCGGGGTGGCGAGCGCGCTGGACCCGTGCTGGGGCAGGCTGCAGACGGTCCAGAGAGAGTGCAACGCCAGCGACTGCCTGCACCAGGTGCTCGTCAGCACCGCCTTGCTGAACGACAAGCTGCTCGCCACGTACTGGAGCAGGAGCCTGCTCTGGTCGCGCGCGACAAACGCAAGGCACGTGCTGTGGCCGCAGGAGCAAACGGACTGCATCGCCAGGTTGTACTTTCCCGAGGTGTGGGAAGCGTACGAACGTGTGCCCCCGTCTGTTCAACGCACGGCCGCGGGCCTGATGCTGCTGCACAAGTACGGCGGCATGTACGCGGACCTGTCGTTGGCCCCGCCGAGGACGGAGCAGCCGTTGTCCGGCGCGGACTGCTTTTTCTTGCCGGGCGAGGTGGCGTCCGTGCGCGGCGCGTCGGTCCCGTACTTTGTGCTGCTGAACATGCTGTCGGGACCCTCAATAGCCTGGACGTGACACCGGCCCGCTGGAGCCTGCGCGAGACGCTAATCTCGGCCGGCGGCGGCGACCTGGCCGTGAACGGCACGTTCCGGGCCGACGTGCTGGGCAGGACCGAGCTGGTGCGTGTGCTGGACCCCGCCGGGTTCGAGCTCGCGCCGTTCCTCGAGGGCCGCGCGCTGGAGGACGAGCGCTACCGGCCGCGGCTGCTGTGGCGGCTGTACGGCGGCTGGCTAATAGCAGCGGTGGCAGTCAGTGGTGTCGCGGCAGCGGTGGCGCTGGCGCGCGGCGGCGGCATCTGTTGCTGCCGGGGCTACCGCCTGGTCCTGGTCAAGGGCTACCAGAGCGCGCCCGCAAACTAGCTAGCTAGAGATTTTAGCAACAAACAAAAAAAGTGCCTCCAGGGAAAGAAATCAAGGACATTTATCCTCAAACCCGCACGTCCATTTTCTTCTTCTTTTAAATCGTGCGGCATTTCTTTTTTCTTTTGGTTTCTTGCTGGCCACCGGTGGGAGGGGCGGGTAAAAGGGGCAAGTGAACCCGGTGGAGAGAAAGGATGTTGGGGGGGGGGGCAGCGGCCGGGAAAAACAGGGGAAGGAAATGGAACAACAGAAAAAGAAAACTGGAGATAGAAACCATCGCAGTGTAGAAAGAAAAAACAGTAAAACACATGGAGCCGATTGACTTTGTACAGAAAGCTGACAACACAAAGTAACGTCCCACTCCTCCGGCGTTTGTACTGCACTACTAGCAGCTGATATTACGGAGGACCAAAAACAAGTCAGTGGTGGCCCGAGCTCGCAGAGAGTGCCCGTCATGCCAAGAACTCTTACCCTTAATCACGCGAGGTAAATGCGCCACGTGCCTCCGCCTTTCGTGGCAGTGTTGCTGCAATGTGTGCACGTGCTGCAATCGACTGCTTTGGGTTTGTTACGAGGCGCTGGGGCCCTTTCTAAGTCAGGCCCTGACCCTGATCTTCCCCGGTGGCCTGGTGTACGTGACTGGTATCGCGCTCCAATTCGGAGTGCCGTGGTAACATAAGTACGCTCCGCAAAATAGGCATTAGCGCCGGATTTTCGTTGCGTGATTATATACATTCTGTGGATGTTTTAGATCACCCGCTCCAGAGATCCGATTCCAGGCCCACTTATTTCCAGCTCGCGGTTGGTTTCAATGGCGCCCGCGAAGCCCTAACGCAGGGCGAAGAAGAAGAACGTCCGGATGACTCGGTCCAAGAACTCTGCGACCAGGCTCTGCGGGCAGCAGGGGTTGTGTCGGGGCAAGACTCCGAACAAGAAAATCTGCTGAGCTACCAACTGTCGCAGATCCTGAAGAACGTAGGGGTGGACACTTTGAAGGCGTTAACGACAAGAGACTCGATCTGCAATTTGATCCGCCGAGCGGTCAGCGCACCAGGGACGAGGGTGACCCAGGAAACCCTGGTCATTGCTGCTTATATACTAACGGACGCGGCAGTAGACGCGATCTATAAGGCCGTACCAGGCAAAGCCACAAACACCATACGGCTAGACTCGCCGAATGTAACGTCTACGATTATTCAAATGGCGGAGCTTAGGAGGCTGCACGGCCTGCTGGACAAAAGAGATTGGTACAGGGTGCGGACTAAGCTAAGCTCAACAGCCCAGCAGGACTTGCAGTGTTTTGGGAAAGGTGGGATTACGACTTTAGCTTGTGGCAGCACCGGGACAAGGCGCTGGCGGTCCTGGCCTTGCTGTGGAGCAACCTGCAACGCGAGACGATGTGGAGCTTGAAAGACAACATACCAGAGTGGACTTCTCCATGGTACCCTTTACTCATCTCATGAAAAATCTGTGCACCAAGGTAACGCACGACAGCTCGGACTTCTACGACAACTCGGACTATTCCTTTGCGCGCGAGAGTGTGACTTTACCAGAGCACTTGGCTCGCCTGGAAAATCTGCCGGACGAAGAGAGGCTGCTGAACGGCAAGTTCCTGTCGTTGTACGCGGTCTTCAAGGTCTACGGCTACCATTGCTTGACGGCTCTCAAAATCCTCTTGTACCCGCAGCTGCTGACGAAGCAAATAGTGGAAGAAGAACTCGCGAGGAACGGCTCGACGTTTCTTTTCGAGCTGGATGTGTGG
This sequence comes from Paulinella micropora, assembly GCA_019918135.1. Taxonomy (NCBI): domain Eukaryota; phylum Cercozoa; class Imbricatea; order Euglyphida; family Paulinellidae; genus Paulinella; species Paulinella micropora. Next base: position 23,064 of record WBZZ01001303.1, read on the forward strand.
CGGGCCCAGTCGTGCAACGGCACGCTGGACTGCATGAGGTTGACGATCGAATTGAACTCAGAGAACAAACACGGACTTCCCGCGCACCCGTGGACGGTAGGCCAGGAATACTTCGAACAGAAGGTGCTCCGTGTAGGCGAACGGACCGAGCGGAACTTCGTGGAGCGCCTCGTGGAAACCTGCAACGAGGGCTGGCAGGCCCTGGAATGGCAGCGCTGCGACACCGCAATCAGGGCGGCGGCGGCCCAGGTGTTGGGCTTCAGGTTCCCTGTTCTCTTTACGGCTGGGTTAGCGAGCGGGACCTATTGTGCACTCAAGGACCCCCGCTGTGGAGCAATAGGTTTTTACAGAAATGTTACGAACTGCAACGTGAAAATATCCTCGAGACAGCACCCATGAAGAACAGTGTCTGGAACGCTCTCTGGCTCTTCTTGGGGGTTTCCTCACAAGAGCAAAATGAGGCCAGGTCGTTCGTGTACCGTGCCTGGGACCCAGACTCGCAGAGCAAAATGCTTAGCTGGCTGCTGGAATTTGAGGCGCGCCTGCACACGATCGTGTTATTCACGCGGGATTTCCTGGCCGCTTTTGGCACACCCTACGATTATTCGGAGCTAGCTACTGTTTGGTTCGAGTCTTTTCACTGGATCTGAAGACTCACGAGCTCAGTGAGCTGAGCTACGAGGCCAAGGTTTCGTCAGACAACCTGCAGAGCAAATTCGTGCCCCGTTGGAGCATGATTATGCAGATGATCTACACAGAGGTCCGGCGGAGGGTGCCGGGCGCGCCGCACTGGCGGGACATGTTGGGGAGCTATTTCTGGTCGCTGGCGCTGAGGCCCACCAACCTGCAACAGCGAGCGCGCGACACGCTGTACCAGGAACTCGTGAATTTAGACGAGAGTTCCGACCTGCAAACCATTGAGCGCTCTTGGGATCACCGCGGCCGCTATGTGGGCGTGCGCGTGGAAGGTGATGAAAGAAGGCTCCGTGGCTTGGTGGCCCTGATCGGGCAGCACTTTATGCCCGGCATATCTACGAACAGGGAGGTCCTAAGTTTGCTCGAGTATCAGCAACAGCTGGCCCGTGAACGGACCTTGGTATATATCAGGGGAGACCTAGCAAACAGACGGCGGGCTAATATCTACGCCGAGCTAGCCAACGCGAGTACCAGGACCTGGATTGACAGTGTTTCGGATATGATTATTTTATCGTGCACGAGGGATTGGCGGCCGAAACTACCGGGGTAGGCACAGGTATTAGAGACCAGCTTGATGATATGGTCGACCGGGTCCGCGGCCGACCAACGGCCGACGACGTAATTGCACGAGAGGCCGCAACCAACTACTGGTCCCAGGTCCAGCAACAATACGTACGGATTTTTATCGATGCCGACACCGTGGCCAGACGATAGACGCAACAGCGCTGGAGCACAACAGAGACACGAGTCGTTTGTTGCTGGACCTAAATTCGGTGTTGCAAGACGTGCCAATCGTCGCCGGGGGGCCGCCGGGAACAGAACAAGTTTCATGTACTATTTTTTCCCCTTCAGAGAGCACCTGCCCCGGAACACGAACGGCTGGTACTTCCTGTCGGGACTAAGGCCGCAGCCAGGCACCTTGCTGGGCTGGTTGGGGGCGGGCCGTAGGCCGTACTCCAACAGCAGCGTCGTAACAACTTTGCCAACAGGACCGGGCGGGGTAAATTCGATGTACGAGTACACGAACAGGGACGGAAGAAAGCAAGAGTCTAAGACCTTAGACCCCACCGCAAAAAAAGCCGAGGCCGTTACGCAAGCCCCCGCAGAAGAACCCTTGCGGGGCCGGCTTAAACTAGCGCACGGAGCAGACTTGCGCACGCTTGTTCAGCACCCCGCACCTGACGGCAAGCCGGAATCGCTAACCTCGTGCGTGATCACGTTTTCGCCCTGCACCTTCTACGAACCAGGGCCTGATATCGATCCGCGGCAGGTTCTGCGGCTGCGGTCACAGGACGATTGGACTACTTACAACATGCTCCAGCGCGGGTGCAGCCCGCGGCAGCTCCCCAGTTCGGGGCTGCGGTGGTTATTGCCGCTGCTGGATCACTACGGAGCTACGAAGTTGCGCGCTTAGCGCGCTGTGGCACACACGCATTCCTCGCGCGCCCTCCTGTTCGTTGCCTGGACTTCCGCTGTCCCCGTTCTTTTTTCCTTCCCCCCCAACCACTTTTTGTAACCGTATATCTGCTTTTTTTAATCAGAGCAACACTGCGTCCACGTAATTTCTCTAGCCATTGGCGCGCGACCGGGCTTAGATTTGTGTAGGGCACATTTAGCACGAGCTCCAGGTAAGCGTTCCAGTCGGCTGGCGTTGTCAGGCACAGCGCCGGGGTAGTGCGCGGCTGTTGGCGCGAGACGGGTCCGAAAGAAACCTCGTAAGTCTCGATCTTGGCACGCGGGGGCTGCACAGGCCGCCGCCGCCGCCGCCAGATCTTTGGCACGCGGGGGCTGGACCGCCTCCTCTGGGGCAACAACCGCTAAAGCTCCTGATCCAAGACCGTTAAGCCTGCTATTGGCTTCTTTCATCTTTCTAGCACGCGTCATGGGTCCAGTGTACTCGGATTGGTCACTTGGACTTTTTCGGTGCCCTCTGCCGAACAACCACCGACCGCTCTGCTACCACCGCCGGCGCTGCTAGAGCAGCCGGCTGCGGTGGATACATAATTCCCGGCAAGACCCTCTGTTGTGATGCGAAATAACCTCTGGGCACCATCCAGGCTCGTACTCGCTGCGAGGACGATTCAAGACGCTTGTATTCTATTTGTTCTGCCTCCCGGACCCCATCGGACGACTCTGGCGCCCTTCTGAATATTCCGCAGTAAGCAGCAAGCGCAAAAATACTAGCTATAATAAGGCTGCCAATCTTTGCATAATTTGCTTTTTGCTGTTCTCTGATCTGCAGTTGCTATGCAGCAGCTTGCCTGAGATAGGATTCATCGGTTTCAGTCAGGTGATCTCTTGCGTAGTACTTGTCAGCCGGGTCAAAGCTCTCTCTGTCATGTGGCTGGTATTGGGACACGGCCCTCCGGATCATGGCGCACAATTCTCCCGCTTCCTCGTCGCTGTGTTGCAGACAGACTTGCAATTCCGTCAGGAGTTTCTGGGCTACAGCACTATTTTTCTGTCTGCCGTCCTTCCGCACCGTCTCTTGTAAAAAAAGCCAGACATTGTAAATGCCATACTCGATGGAGGCCTGATCGAATTTTGTTTGCAGTAGCTGTGGCAACGGGATCTCGTCCCGCAATTCGGACAGACACAAGTTTCTATTGTCAATAAAAGCCAGAGTCCTGCCCGATTTGTCAAGGGGCTCTTGCAGGCACCAGTCCTCAAGTTCTATCTGCGGTGTGGGGGATTCGGTAGGCGACCCCGCGGGAGCTTGGCTTCGGCAATTCGCTAGTTTCGGGGGTTGGCTGCGGCAATCCGCTAATTGACGACGGCTGGCCCGGCCCTGTGTTATCTGCTGTAACGCGCTGGGTTCCGTTGAGCAGGAAACTTTGAACAGGTGCATACCAATAGCCCCTGGTAATTGCTCCTAGGCACAGAGCCGCGACTACTGAAATTGTGATCTTAATGAGTTTCTGTCGTAAAAGCCGTGAAGTGCCTTGCCGAACACCCATAGGTTGTAAATCCATTTTTTGTAGCAGTTCGTCATAGCGCGTGAAAAGATCTCTGAGCTTGGAAGAGCGCTTTGCTGACACGTGTGTCAACAGAGTTTGATACAGCAGAGGAGCCGCAACAGCTGTTGTAGGAACAGTAGCTATTTGCATGAGAATAGTTTAGAATCCTGTTAGAAAAAATGAAGAAAGCCAGATCATAGGGTGGCTTTCTTTGGTTCTTTTTTTACTTTTTTTGAGTCTTTTTTTCATAAAAAGCTCATATCTGTTTATTTGGGGCACCCAGACTTCAGGTGTGGGGGAGGTGATTCGTACAAGGGGGGCGGATGTCTTCGGGACGGCCGGGGGGAGGTCAGACGGGGGTGGGTGGGGGTAGAGGGCGGGGGGGGGCCACACCCCACGCCAGGCGGGAAGGGGTGTGGGCTGGACGCAGGGGAAGGAGAAGTGCAAAAAAATGCTTTGTTTTTTTTGGGGTGGGTTTTGACCTTTTTTCAAAGACTAAAACGTCTGAAAGCGGACTAGAGATAACCACCTTCGCCGAGTGGCTCCAACTTCAGCAAACGCCCGAATTCAAGGAAAAGCTCCGAAAAGAGCAAAAAGACGGCGTCAACCGAGGACCCTTCTTTGACGTTGATTTAGACGATGATCAGCAACCCCAACCGCGACAAAACCTCCCAAAGCGACAGACATGGTCGCTTAGTTACAACTGGTTCGACCAACTGTGGTTTGACGTCTTGCAATGTCACGGATTTGTGATTCCGACGGGGTTCATGCAAGCACATCAAATTGAAACAGCCAGATGGTTCTACAACTGGTGTGTCAACGCGTTTCCCGCAACGAAAGCAAGCACGGAACAGGGGCAGTGGCAGCAGAACGGCAAACTTGCCAATAACGGCAGAGATTGGCAGGGTTCTCTATTTGCAAATTACTGCACCGGCCTGATGAGCCGTTTGCTCAAGCTGTGGTATGAAGACGCCGGCCGCACCGCCACAATTCAGGACATGCAACTGCTCAGCGTTTTGTTTGAAACGTTCAACCCGCCGCGCAGGTCCTTGCCCCAGTTGCACACAGCGCCGCAAGATGATACGTACCAAGCTTTGCTTTTGTTGGCAGGACCTTGACGAAGGTGGAGTGCATTTGCAAGTGCAGCCCAAGATTGGTAAAAAAGATAGCCAAGGATTAGCGGGCCCCGTCAAGGCGCCAGCCGGCAGCCTGGTGCTTCTGCGCGGAGATGTTAAGCGGGGATTTCCGAGGAGGTCACCAGCCGTGCCACCGACTTTGGCTGTTGGGCCCTGGGGCGCGCTGCTAACCGTGAAGCTACCGCCGGTAGCAAGGCGTTCATTGTCCGAAGAAGGCGGTGGTGGGACTCTGTTGTCTGAGAGCGACGGCGCAGGGGTAAGAGTTGCGTGGCCACCCCGAGACATGCCCATGGGCCCCACGGCCACGCCCGACCCGACTACGACTGTATACGAGGGAGACGAATCTTGGTTAAGAAGAAGAGACCAGTCGAAACGGAGAAAGACAGGACTAGCCTCGGTACCTAGAAACGCTGGCGCCAGATTGCCGTGCAAAGGTTGTGGCAAGCCAAAATAATTACAAGCCGGAGCTGCGCGAGCACCCCAACACACAGAGATCAAAACAAGTAAAATTTTTTTGCCGGATCTTGCCGCGAAATAAACAGGATTTTGCACAACACTGCCCAAAATCGCCGCCAGCGCAGAAACCGGGAAAATGGCCGCAGATTCCGGAAAAAAAGCCCGCGATTTGCGGCACTGGTGGCATTTGGCGCAAATTCACCGAATCATGGAATGTGAAAAAAATTTTTCGAGCGATTTCGGCATTGAAAAAAGAAGAAAATTTTCGGGAAAGAAAAGCGGGCGGGGAATTTTTTTGTGTGTCTAATTTTTTTCCCCGCCCGCTTTTCTTTCCCCAAAAAAATTTCTTTCTCTCTTTTTCCATTGCCGAAATCACACCCAAAAAAAAATTTTCTTCGGTTGCGGCAATTTGCGGTCGATCTGAAGTGTCCGCAATTTGCGGCACTGGTGGCATTTGGCGCGAAATTCACCGGATCATGGAACCTGTGAATAAAAAATTTTTTCGAGCGATTTCTGCATTTGAAAAAGAGAGAAAGAAAATTTTTCGGGAAAGAAAAGCGGGCGGGGAATTTTTTGTGTGTCTAATTTTTTTCCCCGCCGCTTCCCGAAAAATTTTCTTCCTCTTTTTCATTGCCAAATCACCCCAAAAAAAATTTTCTTCGGTTGCTGCAATTGCGGTCGATCTGAATTGTCCGCAATTGGCACGTGGCATTTGGCGCGAAATTCACCGAATCATGGAACCTGTGAAAAAAAATTTCGCTACTAAAGGCAATTTTTTTTTGTGAGCGCGGCGGGCGGGAGGGAGCACGAGGATCGCAAAGGGGGGGGGGGGGGGGGCCAGGGGGAGTGCAAAGGACATTCACTAAGAATGCTTGCACCAGTACACAAAAGCCCCCCGCGAATGGGAGCCTACTTTTTTTTGTTGCAAATGTTTTTGGCAGATTTCGCTTGAGAGCGTGCAAAAATTATTTTTTTTAGTTAAAAAACAAATCTTTTATTTCCTAACTAGAATCTGCCCACTACGAAACAAAAAAAGTGTCTAAGAAAGTTACCAAAAAAAGAAACAGTTTTGATGCTTGCTTTTTTGTTCACCCTGCTGGCATCGCTCGCTCTTGGCGGTTGTGCTGACACTCTGTGCATCGGGAACAGTACGAAGATCTGCCTGAACCCCCAACAGTCGGTGGCCAATTGTTCGGGCGCGTTCTGCACCTGCTGTATCTCTGGTAGTGGCTCGTTCTCGTTTCCAGGTAACAATAGCTACTATGCTGGGTCACTCGCCCTGCCACTACCGACCGGTCACTGCGTAGAATCGCGCGTGCACATTGCGCAGGGCTGCTACGCGTGGGTAGGGTTGTATGTGCAACCCGCGGTCCCTCGCACGGGGCCTTCGGGCCGCGTGGAATACGACAAACTAGCTCTGGGGGGGCTGTGCGCCGATGCACTAGACAACGCAGCAGAAAATGTCTGGGAAGTCATCAACAATAGTTATAGTAACCAATAGTATTATGGCACTACAAACAGGCCTAACTCTTTTGTCATACCAAATGCCCGAAAGCTACAACGACACAAAGGGTGATGTCGTACTGCGGCATCGATGGTCCCGCCCGTGTTCAAATTGGTCCGACGTCGACACTTACCTCGTGGTTGACTTTGAGAGGTATAACACATACGAAGGCGACTGCATGCAGATAGAAATAGGCACGCCGGTCGAGCTTGAAAGGTCTGTAGTTGTCGCGCCTGTGTGTGACTGCACGGAAGGCGCTTGCCCGCACTTTCCTGCCAATTACAGTAGCTCCCGTGCCAGTAACGGCTATTTGGTCTACAGTGGTTGCGCTAATGCACCGCCACCAACGACATCGAAAGCGCCGCGCCCGACAACAACAGCCGCGTTGCCTCCAACAACACTCCTACCGACTTCGACTTACAATGGTTCCACCGTCCCGGTAGAATCAGCCGCCGTCAAAACACGAGCGTCGTCTTTTACCGCACTGACCTTGTCTACCGTAACAATCCTTCTGTCCCAATCTTACTTGTATCCCTTTCTTCTTTGTCCGGAGTGTCCTCAATGAACAGGGCTAAAAAAAGAATAGTTTCTTTTTTAGCCCTGCCAAAGAAACCAGCCTTGCGGGCTAGGGAAGGGCTTAAGAGAAGGGAATACGAAAGGCGACGAAGGGCGGCCTAAAGTGTGGAAATTTCGATCAAATACTAACGAGGGCCGCAAAAAAAGGTGCAACGACTTCCAATAATCTTCCTAGTGAGTTCACATCACTAATTCCTTCTCCTCCTTGCCCGTACCCCCCCCTCCCTCCCTCCCCGAACCCAACGCACGCACGTATAATTCAGTAGTTCTCTCCTGCGTTCCTCCCCCCCCCCCCCCATCCGGCCCCCCCCCTCCCGCGCCTTTTTCTGTTGCAGCAAAAAAGCCATGGCGATTTTAAAATCTAAATAAACAATTTTTTTGCTAACTTCAAAAAAGAGTTTGTATTAGTCTGCCACGAGCTTGAATTGAAGGGAAACAGTTAAGGGCAGACCCAACTCTCAATGTCGATGGCTGCCTGTGGATTGGTGTGGCTGCTGGCAATCGCTCAAAGCGCGGTCGTGCGCAGCATCGTCTCGGACCTGGTGCAGCGCAACAACGACCAGACGCTCGACGACGCGCGAGTAGAGCAGCTAGTCACGGTCGATTTCGACGCCTGCCAGCGGCCCTTCGGTGACGCCACAGGCGACCGCGTGCGCCTGCTGCTCAATCTGACGGATGGCCGCTCGGTGCCTGTCTGGCTCAAGTGCAGCGGCGTGTTCTACGAAACGCCGATCGAGCCGATCGAGTTTCTGCCGCTCACGCTGCGCCTGCACGAACACGTTAGTTTGCGAGGGCGACATCATCAACATGGCGCTGGCGCAGGTAGCACGCACGCCCGTGCCACGGGCCAAGTCAGTCTACGAGTTAGTAGCAGCAAACTTCTGGCTTGGCAACTCAACGGCGGGTGCGCGCAGGCGTTTGTTGGGGTCGGGCCTGCCGTCCCGCGACAGCGAAGTGCCGCTCGGCAACTTGCTAACGACTCTCGGTGGGCTGTGCACCCAGCCACCCAGCGCATGCACTGGCCAGCGGCATTTTCACCCAGAGGTGATAAGGCGTTACCGCCAAGCCTACCTAGACGTGCCGTACAGAGACATCCAGCTGACAAACAACGGCGCTTTATTCCATGAGTACGAAGCGCTAAATGTAATCTTCCGGGGTGAACTTTACCTTGCCTCCGCGTGTCTTGTATCGATGCTGTGCAGTGGGGGAGACACCTTGCCGGGGTATGCAGAGCCACGAGCACACCAGGCGCGCGCGCTCGAGCTGCACCACACACAAGCGAGGCTGCGCCTGGCCACAGCGCCGTACAGGGTGTGGATGGTTAACAGCCTGATATTGCAGGAGTACCTCGCGGAACCCCAATACTGGAGACCGAGCGATAAGCGCGAGACGGATCTGGGCGCCGACATAGACAGGACCAATGACACGTACAAGCTGATGCAGGAGCAGGACCGCATGCGGCAGCTGGCGGCGTTCCAGGCTATTGACGGGCGCGCGGCGTGCTCGGCCGTGCAGGCCAGCTTCTGGGAGGAATCGCGCCGCCTCGGCACGGTGCCTGCCCACGTGCTGAACATCACGGGCGTCAGCTTCAAGGGCGACGCGAACGCGCCGGGCGACCCGCCGGCGGCGGCTGCGCTGGGGTCAGTGACCAGCGCGCGCGACATGTACCGCTGGCTGCAGGCGTCGCGCCTGGCGCCGGCGCCGGCGGCTTACCCAAATATCTACAAGGACCAGGACTACACGATCTTCGGCGCCAAGCAAAATCTGCCGCGCTCGCAGGCGGGCTACCCTACGCAGTGGCAGTGGGACCCGCCTTGCAGCAATCGTCGACGCCGCGTACAACGCCCGCACCGAATCGGCGGCGTGCCGCGGCAGCGAGAGCAGCGCCCCGGGGCCCAATGCGCTGTACCCGCGCGTGTTTGCCAGCGACAACCGCTGCAAGTTTACTCCGAACGTAACCGTGGACACGCAGGAGGCGTACAGCTGCGTGCCCGCGCAGATCTACGCGGCCAACGCGGCCCCGCAGTGGAGTAGCGGCGCGTGTGCGACCGTGGACGAGAAGACGCTGTACTGCGCGCTGGCCGACGACAAGGGCGTCTCGGCGTCCGCCGACGAAGTGGCGGCCAAGTGCTTCGGCGGGTCGGCCGAGGCCTTCCGGCGGGCCCTGGTCGAGAGTTTGTGGGTGCTGCTGGACGACGAAGGGGACGGCTTCGTGGAGCCGCAGGCCGCGAATCGGAGCTTAACGTTTACAGGCGCTACTTCTGTCAGGACGGGAGCCTGAAGGCGTCTCAGTTCTGGTTCCGGTCGGCGGGCAACAACAGCGACGTCGGCTGGCTGCGCAACATCGAGTGCCTGTGCGCGGAGTCGACGAACGAGGGGCTCAAGGTGTGCCCCGTGAACCCCTGGGAGCGGCTGTCGGCGGACGGGCGCTTGCGCACGCACGGCCAGCTGCAGGCGTGCGTGCGCAACCGCGGGCGCAGCTACTGCTCGCCGCTGCTGGACTTCCGCTCGCTGCGCGCCGAGACGTCAACGGCGCCGCGACCGTGGAGGACAAGTGCGACAGCCGTTTTATGGACGCGCTGGGGCACACCGAGCACTACTCGGGCAGCCAGCTGTACGCGCTGCTGCTGTTCGCGCACGGCCAGATCCAGAGCATGGAGAAGGTCGGCTTCAACTGCAGCACGGCGCGCCAGTGGTGCACGCTGCCGTCCGCGGGCCAGTTCAGCACGGAGGCCAGAGAGTTGTTGGGCTGCAGGGACGTGCCGTCCGTGTGGCCCGGCCAATGCCAAGTGGACGAGTACGGGGGGGGCTCGGCAGCGTTGGGGAGCCCGAAATGCAAGCAAGAGTGCAGCAAGGACGGCAGTGTCGACAACGCCCAGTACCAGCTGCTCAGGGCCTGGTTACGCAATGCTTCGGCGAAGCGACGACCGCGAGCGCCACCACGGCTGATGCCGAGGCGTCGACCGCAGCCGAAGTCAGGGCCGTGCCCGAAGCGACGTGCACGCTGAACGGCGCGCAGAGCCGGCTGCCGTCGTTCAACCGCCTGCTGCTGACGAAGGAGACGTACGACTTCCGCACGGGCGGCACGGTGCTGGCAGACGACTGCAAGCCCATTCCTTGCAAGAGCAAGAGCGGGTACAGGTTCGAGCCGAAATGCAAGCCGAGCTTTGTCACGTCGCAGACGTCGCAGACGCTGCGCCTGACGGTCGCGAAGGCGGCGCTCGACGTGGCCGCGAACGCGGCGGCGCTGGAAAACTTCGTGGCGGAGCTGACGGGCCAGAAGGCCGGCAACAACAGCCTGACGGCCATCGCACAATCACAGGTCGACGCCATGGAGGCGCAGGTCAAGGCGCTGAACTTGTCGGCCGACATTAACGACTGGCTCGACAGCGTGCAGCAGGCGTCGCTGGCGAACCTGCAGGACAGGCTGAAAAACCTGTCGTCCGGCGTGGCGGAGTACACGGCCCGCTTCGACACGCAGTCGGCCAAGATCGAGGGCCACTTCGCCGAACTGTCGTCGCAGCTGACCAAGGTGCGCGCGCAGATCGCGCGGCTGGACGAGGGCAGCGGCCAAGCGGTGGCCGAGCTGCGGCAGCTGGCGGCCGCGGTGGACGAGGCGCTGAACGTGACGGCGCGGCTGATGCAGGACTTCGCGGTCGTGATGGGCAAGTCCGCGGCCAACAGCGCCGAGGTGGCGGCGCTGGCCCGGCGCCTGCTGTACGGGCGCCAGCGCTACGTGGCGCACGTGCGCGACGTGCAGGAGGAGCTGGCGCTGACAGATGTCGGTGAGGTGCCGTTCCTGCCGACGACGCCGTACGACAACGGCACGGAGTACGGCGTGGCGCCGCGCAAGCTAGCAACGGAGCCGCCACGGCGCCGGCGCACGAGACGAGGCTGTGGCAAAGCGTTGTCGAGAACGCGTGGTGTGGGTGGTGCAGGTGCGCCTGCTGCAGCTGTGCGACCTGCGCTGGGTGCAGGACGGGCTGTACCAGGCGGGCGGCGGGCTGGACCTGCAGCAGGCGCTGGACGCGTTCGGGCCCGCCAAGTGCGGCTCGGCAGCCTGTCGGACCAGCTGCGGTGCCTGGGCTGCCGGCTGCGCGTGACGGCGCAGCGCTGTCCAACGACACTTGCGACGCCGGACGCCGCGTCGGCGCGGTGGTTCCACAACACGACGTGGCTGCGCCTCGACCTGGCTCGGCGGCCGCTGGCGTTTAACGGGAGCGTCTGCGCCGCGCCGCCGACCATAGTACCACGCTCGGCGTCAAGTCGAGCGCGTGGGCGGCCGCACGTTACTGCCGCCGGTGGCGTCGGTCACGAGCAACTCGTGGGGGCAGCAGACGCGGCCGCCCGGGCTGCGGTTGGCCCCGAGCACGAGACGGCCGAGGACCTGGACACGACTGCGATTGGGCTGGACCTGGCGTCGCCGGTGGAGATCCGCGGGCTGCTGACCGCGCTGTGCCAGGGCCGCTCGAGTTGCTGGGCGTCGGCGGCAACTGGAGCGGCCGGCCGCTGCTAGCGGCGTCGTTCGGCCCGAACGCGGAGCAGAGCGCGGTGTACAACTACTGGAACCTGGCGGGCACGAGGGCGTCGGCGCAGCAGTTGCTGCCGGAGCTGGAGTCGGTGCAGCGGCTGCGCGAGCTGCTGGTGTGCGACAGCAGCGTGCGCACGTCGCGCGCGCTGGCGACGCTGCACGCGCAGATACAGGGAGATTCCGCACAATACTTGACGACGCCCGGCCTGTACATGGGCCCCGCTGTCCCAAACTCCACGGACCGCGCGTGGCTGCTGACGCCGTACCCGCTGGCACTGATCGTGCTGTCGCAGTGGGCGGGCGCGGTGCGGCGCCTGGCCAACAGCCCGCTGTCGATCGAGTTCCGGTACGCGGACGAGGGCTTGCTGCCGCCGCTGGGCCTGCGCACCGAGTTCAGCCAGCGCGCGCCGCCGCCGCCCGACGCGGTCGCGGCGTTCGTGTCCGGCCGCCCCTCGCTGTGGTCGAATTTCCAGCTGCCGCCACAGGCCAACGGAAGCGAGGCTAATGGCACCACCAACGCTACGTCGTCAGTGCCGACCCCCCGGGACATCGCGTTCGCGAACGGCTTGGCCGAGGTGCAGGCCCTGATCGACGAGCTCAATGAGGCCGGCGCGTCCCGCCCCGCCGCGCTGGAGGACACGGAACTGCAGCTGCTGCCCCAGAACGACGTGCCGACCGACCTCGTCAACTGCTACCGCAGCCGCTGGCTCACGCACGGCGGCCGCGCGGTGCGGCTGCAGCGCATCGGCGCCAGCGATTCGCCGAGGGTCGAGCTGTCGGTCGAGCTGGACCGCAACGGCTCCGAGCTGGCCGGGCTCGACGCCCGAACGATTCAGCAGCTGGCAGCGCGGTTGTCGGAGCTGCGCTGGGAGCTAGTAGATCGCGACATCGGCGGCGCGGAGCTGTTGGCCGAGGACTGGTACTACGCGGGCGAAACAGAGTGCGCGCTGGCAGGCAACTGTACGGTGCCGACAACGTCGGTCGGGAAACGCTACGTCGTGGACGTGGACCCGGACGATGTTTGTCAGGGCGGCAGCGCGCACATGCGCGCGTCGCGCGCGGCGGGCGGAGTGTGCTTGAATACAGTGCGCCTGCCCGTGGCGGCTGGCGGAGGCAGGCGGACCGCGGCGACGGCACGTGGGACATGTTCAGCTTCGAGGACTTCTACCGCCACGAGCACGGGTCGCTGGCGCACTCGCAGCCCGCGGCCGACGACTTCGACCCGCGCCTGGCCCTGCTGGCGCCCGTCGTGCTGGCTCGCCCGGTGGTCAAGGTAGAGAACCGCCTGTTCTGCGCGCGGGCGCCCGGAACGGCCGTGCGGCGCACGTGCGCCGTGCTGCAGGACTTCAAACTACAGGCCAAGGTCGGTGGGCGCCTGGTGTGGCGTGCCGCGTCGGGCCGCGGCCGGGTCACGGCGCAGCTGCACGTGCCCTCGAACATGACGGCGGCCGCCGACGGCGGTGGACCGGCACCGCCATCGGCATCAGCGTGCCCGCGGCAGGTCAGCGTGGCGCTGCCGGGCACGGCCGACATGGCGCTGGAGTTCTCGTCCACGCAAATTGTCTCGGTGGCACAAATTCTAGTCTGCGGAGCCCGCGGCTGGTGCAACTCGACGTTGCCGCCCGCGCTGCGCCTGGTGTGGCCGCTCGCGACGAATTGTACCACCCCCGCCGAGGTTCGGCTGCTCGTGGGCGGCGCGTTGTGCTTTGTGTGGCGGGCGGCCGCCGCTATCCCGCCCGCGGCCGAGCAGGAGCTGCTGCGTAGCTCGTACACGAACGAACAAGCGGTGCTGCTGGGCCAGATCGCGAACCTGAGCGTCGCGTCGTTGCAGGCGCAGGCGGACTGGCAGCGGCTCGTCACACAGAGCATCCTAGACTACGGCCGGGGCTGGCTTACGCGCTCGGCCGTCGGGGTGTGGGTGGCGGACAACACGACCGCAGGCAACGCGACGGCCCGCAACGCGACGGCCGGCCGCCGCGCCCTGGCCTCCTCGTCCGGGTCGGCGGACCCGTTCGCGCCGACATTTGCGAATGTCGGCGCGGAGATGCGGCCGCGGTACTGAATTCGCTGAGCGAATGGTCCGCCGGCCAGGGCCAGACGGTCGAAGAGCTGGCTCGGCAGCGTTTGCGGCTCGACGCCCGAGTGTCGGGTCTGCAAGCGAGATTCGCAGAGCTCAAGCGCAACTGGACGGCGTTTGAAACAGCCTTCCGCAACAGCAACGGGACCGACGACGAGGTGTGGAGCTTTCTGGGTTCGCTCGGCAACCGCGCGAATGACACCAAGTGCTTGCTGGACGCGATGGGCGTCGGGGCTCATGCCGTGAGCCCCGGCCAGCTAGCGAACCTGAGCAGCAACTTCGAGGTCTGGCACAGCAGGTACCTGAGCGGCGACAAGGGCGTCCTCAAGCACGCTCCGCCCCTGCGCCGGGGCCACAACCGCGCCTTGGCAGGTAGTTTTTTCGCCACCTTTCTGGTCTTGTTGTTGCTCGTGTGGGCGGCGGCGGGCTGGGCCGTGGCGGTAGGTTGGGCCGCGGCCAAAGGTAGGTGTGTGTGTTGCCCCGTTCGGGGGCGGTCGCGGGGCTAGCAGGCATTTTGGAGACAGGGGGGGGGGGCGGCGGGGAAACGACAGGTTTGGGGGAGGCGAGGATGGGCCGGGCTTTGTAGAAATCCCCCCCCCCCCCCCCACCCACCCACACACAAGAAGGAGATTTTGTGTGTGCCTTTCCCCCCGGGAAAAAGACTTTTTCTCCTGTGCGCTGTGGTGGTCCGGGGGAGGAGGGAGGGGGGGGGCGGAGCTTTTTTTTTTGCTGACACTTGGGCGTTTGCTCCAGAAGTTTGGTTAGTTTTTTTGTTGTTGCCAAGGTTTTAAAAAAGAAAGAGAATTAAAAAAAGGGAGCGGGGGATACTGTACAGACTTTTTGTTTTGAAAATGAGGGTCGGCAGACTAGCTGCCAGCGCTCTGTTGGTGTGTGCTCTCCTCCTGTTGCCTCGACTTCGGCCTCCTTGTGCGGTCTGCGCGCGCGGCTCCGTAGCCAACGGCTGTGCACGCCTAGGCGTTTGATCTTGGCCCCGCCGGCCGCACACGGCGTCACGACACGGCGCCGGCCGTCACGACCCAGGCGCCGGCTGTCACGACCCAGGCTGCCGGCCGTCACGACCAGCGCCGGCCGTCACGACACCGGCGCCGGCCGTCACGACACCGGCGCCGGCCGTCACGACACCCGCCGGCCGTCACGACCCCGCCGGCCGCCACGACCCGCCGGCCGCCACGACCCCGCCGCCACACACCGCCGGCCGTCACGACAACACGCCTGTGCCGGACCTAAACTTGCAATGGAACGTGTCTGACAACGCATCGCTCTCTCTGCCGCTAGAGCCCGTCGGACCGTTGCCGCGGAGGAGGTTACTCGGGAACTGCACGCCGCACAACGAAAGCGTGGTACGGGTCAGCTGGGGGGACGGCCAGACAAGTATATGCGAGCTGCACGCATCGATGTGCACGCACCTGTACGCACAGGGCGGCGTCTTTGACGTAGGGGTCACGTGGCAGGGTTCTTGCGGGTCGCCCCCGCCTTTACGTTGCGGAACTACCCCCCGGAAGCCGCGCGGGGGCTGCTGCGGGCCTGCTTTGGCCAGCACATCGCCCCCGAACCGCTGAACGGCCTGCAGTTTGCCAACGCAGAGAACCTGCTGCAGGTGTGCCCGCCCCGCACGGGGCAGCTCGTCAACGCCACCGGCATGTTCACCCGCGTGCGCCAGAGGGTGGCCGGGCTGGAGCTCTGGAACACGTCGTCGGTGCGGTGGGCGAACGACATGTTCGATGGCCTCGCGCCCTCCGAGGGCCCTGACATTAGCTCCTGGGACCTGGCGTGCGTGGCCGAGATCAACGGCTGCCGCGGTCTGCAGGGTCGTGTGATGCCGCGGCTGTCCCCGGCCTGCGACATCACTCGGCCGCGCCCGGACCACGGGGAGCCCCTGCGCCTGCGAATCTTTCTCGCGGGCCCCGACGATTTCTACTTGCCAATGGCTAGAAGCGCCGACGCCTGCGGCAACGTGTCTGTGCTGCTGGTGGACTGGGGCGACGACACCCGCGGCTCGCGCTGTTCCCCGCGCGGGCCCCCGTGCGTGCACACCTACCAGCGCGGCGGCGCTTACAACGTCAGCGTCTCTAAGCTCGGCCCTGTCTGCGTCCTGGCCGCAGTCTCGACCGCCGGCCTGCCACTCAAAGCGTCGGCGGCCCTGCAGTCAGTTTCTTTCGGCGGCGGCTTCGCCCTGGAACCGGGGCGCGGGGCACAGCTCAGAGGTACTCAAAACCTGAGGAACCTCTCGGTACCGGCGGGCGGGGGCCCCCGCTGCTGAACATTTCGTACCTGTTCGAGGGCAGCGGCTACAACGGCTCGCTGGCGGGCTGGAACACGTCCTCGGTTCTCTTGGCCTCCTACGCCTTCCTCGGCCTAAAACCGGGCGCGTCTATCGACATCAACAAATGGGACTTAGCGGGGCTCAGGCCCGGCGACGGCTGTGTCGGCTTTGCGGGCAGCAACGTCAGGTTGCCGAACAATTGGAACCCGCTGATGGCCGGTTGCAGCTTTACGTAACACACAAAATTAAATTTCTATTTTTTTAAAAAGGGCAGCGAAAAAACACAACAAGGAGAAACGGTCTAGTGAACGGGGGGGGGAGAAGAGAAAGGGGGGGAAGAGAAAACTTCTTTCCTGGCACGTTTTCTTTCTTCAGTATATCAGGCGTCGTGACGCTTTGGTCGGTCTGGGGGGTCCACGCTGCGGCGCTGGGGGCGTGGCGGCGACTCGAAGTCATCGGTCGGGCGCTACCGCGGTGCGGGCGCTACCGCGGTGCGGGCGCTACCGCGGGCGCTACCGCGGCGGGCGCGCGAGCAGCCCGGCGCAGCTCTTCTCTTTGGCAAGCAGACAGGAACGGCACCACCGCGGCGCCGGGGCTGTCGCTGTCTATTTGCGGCCAGGCTACATTAGGTGGCTTGCAGCCGTTGAGCCAGACCGCCGCGGCCCTGGCGGCCTCTGTCTTCCGTACCTGAAACAGCACGTGCTGCAACAGGTAACGTACCAGCTTCTCCTCGTTCAGCGGAGCGGCGGGGGAGTGTCCGGCGCGTCATCGCAAAACCCGCGCAGCCCGGAAGGAACCGGAAAGTCCAGGCTAAACAAATGTTCTAAGAGAGCTCTCCCGTCGCGCAAGAGCTTCTGCACCGTGTGGGGTTTGTCACAAAAGCGGTTGATCTCCGTCTGCAGGAGGCGCACGACCTGCTCGCGTGGTCGCTTGGGGGTGCAAAGGCGGCCAGGCACAGCTCGTCGACCGCGGCAGAAATCGTGCCCGGCAGGCCGCCAGGCTTGTCTTGCTGCCCAAGTACTCGCCAAGGCCCTGCTTAGCCGGGCGTACGGACTGTCGTCCGACCGCAGACATTGCACGACACGAGCAAAACTCACGCCGTCGTCCCGGGCTTCTTTCTTGTCTTCTGAGGCAGGAACCCGCGGTCCAGCACGCTGACTGCGTAGGCGGCCACCTGCCCCGGCATTCCGCGCAGCTCTTGCAGCGTTTGCCAAAGCCTCTGCGCGTAGGCTTCCACCAGTCCTGTGTTAGGTGACACGTCGGCTTGGCTCGGCTGGCAGCCGACAGCCGCGCGCGGAGGTACTCGGCAACGCTGGCTTCGGATGACGGTAGATTGTCTACCAAGCGTTCCAGACAAAACGCCGCAACCTCGAATTTCTTTAAGACATGTTTGTCGTCGTTTAGCCGCGCACTATTAGACCACCACTCTTCTAGGGCGTGGCGGCCCGCGATCGGCCACTCTTGCCTGGAATCCCCGCTGACACTCGTGCACGACGTCAGGCAACGCCAGGGTCGGGCGTTGCGCGTCGTTGTTGAGCGCGTACGTCTCCAGCCGGAGCGGTTGCGGTTGCCACCGAATGATTCTTGACGTGTAGGGGCCAATCGACACCCACAGAAAGCCGCTTATATCCAGGACGCAGCGTTGGAGCGGAATTTCGATGTCGCGGTCCGCGCCGATCTCTAGCAACACGGGCGAGTGCCCCCCGCGGTAAGGCCCGTCTATCGTATCCAAACTACCCGCCGAGTCGGTCACGTGCCACACCGTCGTCGGCCGCCTGTCGAGGTCGGCGTCGTCACCCGCTAAACCCCGGCGCGCCGGCGTGATTCGCGGCCCGTCCTGAGGGCCCGCAGACCCTCACAGCCCTTGACGTACAGATGTCCGCGGAATTCCGGCACCCACAGGCTGCGCAGCGCTGTGCAGCGCACAATGGACAGCTCGACCCTCTGTGCCAGCAGATAGTTCCTCCTCGCTGGCTCCAAATGGAGCGCAGTCAACCCTGGGCAGTCGCTGATGTAGGTCCTGCCGAGAACTGTGGCGAGCGTGATTGTTGGGATTCGGCCACCTTTGATATCTATCGTGCCCGTCCTGTCCAGAGCGTCCAGGCGACATTCGGTAATCCGGCAGTTGTTGATAGACACCCTCTTCTGGCTGTATTCTCTAGTGTGCCGGAGTACCAGGCTGACATCGTGGAAGTCACTGTCCTTGGCTACCAGTACATGGAGTTGAACAGCGTCAAGGCCGGCTGCTTGTACGCGAGTGAAGACAGCCTTGGTCTCAGCGGCGTCGTGGCCGAGGTAAATGTTGTTAACTCGCACATCTTCAAGCTCGACAGAGTGCCGGAGCCGGCTGTCGGGTGCGCCGAGGTTCAGGATCGCGTTATCGCCGTCATTTCTCAAACCGCACGTTCTGCCAGCAGATCTGTAAGCAGTAGGGCGCGTACAACGACACCGCTCCGGCGCAGTCGCGCACGAGCCGCACATTCTGCAGGACGAGGCTCCAGGCGCTGTGCTGGTGCTTAAGGAAGCTGACGGGCAGCTCGACTAGCTGCTCTTTCAGCTCGACGGGCCCCTCGCCGTCTGCCTCCTCCTCGTTGCGTGCTAGCCCGGCCACCGTGATTTGTTCGAAGTGCCTCAGCAACCGCGTCCTGGCCGTTTGGTGTCTGGCCTCGCCGGCGCCTTTTGCCAAAGCCCAGCCAGTTGTTAATCCTGGCCCAATTGTCGGCGCCGACCCTGAGGTCAAGCTTAGTAGGCAGTGCCTGGTCCTGTGTTTTGGCGACAATGTCCAGAAAGTCGATCAGGCGGCTAGTTTCCAGGCTTTGGACACAGTTCTGCCAAGCCACTTCCAACTGGTTAGCCCGGCGCTCTTGGGTTTGTATGCGCTGGGTTTCTGTAGCGCGCAGCTGGAACGCTGCCCTAATTACGCCCAGGTCCGAGGGCTGTTCGTCGAAGAGTTCTTGCTCGTGCAGGTAATCATACACGATGCTGGCCACTGCCGCCACTGCATCAGTGTTGGGTGTTTCGTCCATCTCTGCGCTCGCTCTCTTTTTGTTTTTAAATATCAAACGGGGGAATCTTTGTTTCGGCTGGGAGGAGAGAGAAAGAAAAAAGAGATGGGAGGGGAAGGTGTGGCAGTCCACACACGACTAGAACCCAGAGATTGGGGCCGGGGGGGGCCGGGGGGGAGTACCTTTCCCCGGCACCACCCGCCTCATTTTCTTCACGCGCATCCCTGAAGGACAGGGAGGGTCAGGGAAATGTCGCACTTGGCCGCGCCGGCCTGACCTACGGGCCACCGCCGACCACACAAAAAAGACTGCTTTCAGCCACCGCGACAACAGCCAGCACTCCACCACCAAAAAATCCGGTCTACCAGGTCTAATTTATGTACGAGCCAAGTTCTCGCATAACTACAAGTGTTTTAATAGTGAACAAGTTGTAGAAAGAAGGATGGGAATAGCGAAGGCGGGTGAGGAAACCACACACCCCCACCCCCCCACTTCGCCATTCACGCACCCGCGTTTTTCTGCCGATGTTTTTTTAGCCCCCGACGGCGATGGTCGCCAGCAGGTTGTCCAGGCGCAGGGTCACTAGCCGCCACCAGCGGTGTTCGTCAAAGACGGTTAGCACGGCCGTCGACACGCCGTTCAGGAGCCGCGACGCCAACAGGTTCAGCAGCCTTCTGGGCATCGGGTCCTCGAGCACGAAGCAGTCCGCGGCGGGGGCGTGCCGACAAAGCTGTTCCACCGTACGCGCGACGTTCTGGACGCAGATAGCACAGTCCTGCCCCTGCTGGTACAAACGAGACAACCGTGCAATCTGGCCTTTTAGGTAGTCCGCCAGCAGCAGGCGCAGGGCCCCGCCCTCCTGCCACGGCCGCTGCCACGGAATGCGGCCGGCCACCGCTGGGCCCCCCAACCCCGCGCACGCCAAGAACGTGGGCGAATCCTCGCAGAACTGGCCCCGCACGCAGCTGTACACCGTCCCCCGCCGCCGGCCGCATTCCGTGGCCACGCACGCAGGAGCGTGTAGCTGCCCCTGACGCGGGCCGTGGTGGACCGCCAGGGCCGGCCCCGGGGGGGGTTCCGGCCGCACAGAAACGACACGTAAGCGTTCACGGCTACTGGCAGGCGGCACAGCGCGCGCAGCAGCCTGTTCTGCACTTCTAGCAACGGCCCGGGGTCGCGCTGGCCCCGCCTGATAAAGTGGTAGATGTAGCTGCACAAGTTGAAAGACACGAAACGAAAAAGGGGCGGCGGCCCGGGTGGATCGGCCAACACCTTTTCCCAGCGCCTAGCCCAGCGTTGCAGGCGCGAACTGTCGTCCAGCACCGGACAGTCCGCCAGCAGCACATTTCTGGTGGGCATGGCTAGCGCAATTGCCAGTTCGCGCTTGTGGTGCCCGGGCTGGGCCAAGAACGCGCGGGCCAGCGCGGGCGCGGCGCCGGACCCGCGGTCCACCACGGCCAGCACGGAGGGCCGCAACATTTGTAGCGCCGACAGGTCGGCGGGTAGCGTTGCGTGCCGCGAGCCCAGGTTCAGCAGTTCCAGGTCCAGCCAGGCCGGGCGGAGACTGCGCGGCAGCAGCCGCGCGGCCAGTTGTTGCAGCGAGCCGCGCGCCAGCCCCGGGAAGTGCTCGGCGCCGGGCTCGGCCGTCAGCATCGACTGGCACGCCGACACCCGGAGTTTGTACGCGGTGAGCTGGGGGGTCAGGTCCGGGTCCCAATTCAAACCGCAACTGCCTGTTGAAGCCCCGTGCAGCAGCGGCAGCAGGCCTACCGTGCAGTCCAGGTTGACTGTCTTCAAACGGGGCCACCGCGCCGGGCCCGGCCAGAACATCACGTCGGCTGGTTCCTGCAGTTGTGGGCCCGCATGTGTCACGCTGATGCGCCGCAGGTGCGGGGCCAGCCGCTGGAAGTCGGGGCCGAACAGGCGTGCCCTAGCGCACGCGTGCAGCTCCAACTTCTGCAGCGCGTGGCAGCCCAGGCCGCCCACGCCGGCCATGCCCAGGTCCACGTTGGTCAAGCTAAGCTGCCGGAGCCCGGGCGCCAGCGCCAGCAGCCCCGGCAGAACAGGCGCGCTCCAGGAGCCCGACGGCGACCCCGCGGGGGGCCGCGAAATTGTCAGATCCGGGCGGTGCAGACAGATATTTGCGCTGGTGTGCGCCGAGCTCCAGGCCGCCAGCAGCTTGGCCACGGCGCGCGGGTGGCCGCTCACAGAGAGCCGTTGCACTCTAGCAAAGCACGATAGGACGCTCTGTAGCAGGCGCACGCGGGCGTCCGGCAGAGTGCAGCTGATGTAGTGCAAGGACAGACTAACGTCGGGCTGCGCCTGCGAGACGGCTTTTGCGGGGAACGATTTGTGCGCGCTCTCGGGGTCCAAAATCAGTTGTAGGCACAGCAGCAGCGACGCGCGACCCCCGGCCCTGCGATGCCAAGCGCGGCAGGTCTGGCACAGCGCCAGCAGGTCCCGGCAGCCGAGGCTCAGCGCCAGGTGCTGGTAGATGATACCGTCTCGGTCGAAGGCCGCCATTTTTTTAGTCGCTTTCCGAACAAACCGAACCAAGGCCGGGGGGTTTTCTTTTCGTTCTTGCAGATTCAGCGGGGGCGCGCGAAAGAGGGGGGGGGCCACCCGTGCACACACGACATTAGCCAGACGAGAGAGCAAACACGCGCGAAAGAGGGGGGGGGGGGGGCCGGAAGCAAAAGGTGACAGTGGGTTGGCTTCTGGCCCTTGCCACTTTTTCCGCCCGCCGCCGTGCCCTCCCCTCCGTTTCTGCCCTTTCGCCCGAGAAAGAAACACGGAGGGGAAAAAAAGACAGACGACAACGGGGGGCGCGGCGTGAAAAGACACAGCACGAGAAAATAACAAAAAAAAAAGGCAGGAGAGGGGAGAACACTAAGAAATGCAATCCTTTCTAACAGAAATCCCCGCCCTAGAATCTGCGGACAAGCCGGGCCTGCACAAACCTAAAAACCAATGGTTTCTCGACGACCTGTTGTTCGCGGCGCGACCCGGCTGTGTGCTGGCCATGCCATATCAAGAATTTGTCGACTCCTTGCGATTCACCATGCCAGACTACAGCCACCGGCGGCCCAACCACGCCACCAAGGACAGCTCTTGGTGGAATTCCGTCACCAAAAAAGAAGCGCTGGGCAGCGAAGATGAAGGTAAGCTTGACTGGGAAAAATTCTTCCGGCCACGCGACGGCGCCGTGAACGGGTTTGATTGTCTCCGCGCGCTGTCGCCAATATTGCGGGGCGCCATTATGACCACCGAAAACGAAATCGACTATTATCGTGCCTCATCCTCGGGACTAGACCCACTGCTGCGCTTCCCGTACATTCTGCTGCTGCCCAAGGCGGCCCACCATTTTAAGAGTATGGTGCTGTACAACCTCATGTGCTGTTCCCCTGCCGTGCAGCTCTGCTCCACCAACTACGCGCCAATATCCCGGCAGCTCTATCCGTCGTACGAAACGGGCCGCAGGTGGTTTGTGGGGTGCGGCGTCTCGGGGCCGCCCCAGGGCTGTGTGCCCGCCATGATAGCACGGAGGGTGACGATTTCGACGTGATTTTGTACGGGCCCTTTGGTAGTCTGGAGGTTTACAGGCTAAGCCTGCAGGAAAAGCCCAAAAACGTGAAAGCGAAGGAGCAGGCCAAAAAAAAAGAGGAAGAGTCCAAACCAGACCCGTATTAAAAAAAGGTTCAAAAGAAATCTGGGGTGCCGGCTGAATGGGAAGCCTGTGCTTTTGAGGTGACCACAGCATTTTAATAAACTACCACACAGAAAAAAACATTTGAAACTGGAGGCTTAAACAAACGCGCAAAACCCTTCCCGCCCCTCCCACCTCCACATAGAGCGGGCCGACCGGTTCACTTCGCGACATGTGTGCTCGCGCTCAAGGCACTGGTCTCTTCTTCTCTTCTTTCTAAACGGAGCGTTAAAGAAAGGGGGGGGGGCGGCCAATGGAGAAAACGGGCCAAAGGGTTGTGATCGCCACCAAGGGCTACCCTGACATGGTGGTCGCGCTGTGCCTGGCTTTCAAAAGCGAGACGCACGGCGAGCCCCCTATAGTCTTGGTCATGTCCCCGGCGCGGGAGCTCGTGCTGGAGTCGGTACTTTGTGGGACGGGATTCCGCCGCCGCCCAACAAGCCAGGCCTTTGCCGTGCACTACTTAAACTTTATGACCGAGGACGTGGGGGGGGGGGGGGGGCTGCTACAAGGTCAGGCCGCACAATCACACAGAGCTGGCCCTGTTGGTTAGAGACATGCTCCCTCTTGAGACCAAAGCCAGCGAGGCGCTGCGCGACCCAGCCTTCCTCGCGGGCACGCTGCTGCAAGAGTCCCTAGCGCTCTCGACTGCCACCGAGTCCATGGGCCGTCTAGCGCCCCGGGTGCTCTTTGTGCCCCTGGCCGTCGAACTTTAATTTAAAAAAATCTTTCTTGGCGCCCCCTGCCGGGTGCTGACTTTTTAAATAAAAACTCAATTTTCAGACAGGCCGTTTACTCCCGCTAGAATTAGTGAGTCGGGGCAGGGGCGCGCATTGAGGTGTGTTTGCAAGGAGAGAGCCCGGCCTGGCGGGCGTGCTTAATCTCCTGGAATCTCAGAAAAGATACAAGAAAAATTTTTATTGAAAGCTCTCAGCCCGCTGGCGCGGGCTGAACGGGGGACTCGGGGGGCTTTGCCCCCCGCATCCTGTATGTGCATGGCCGCACATTGCAGCTTCAGCCAGGCGGCCCGCGAATGTTCTGTGAGTGCCACTACAGTTGTTCTCGCACCTGCGCTACTAGCCCAGCGGGACGGTGACAAACACGGCAGTGCGGCTGGCCGGCCGGGACGTTCTCCAGGAACTCTGCGACGGATGGATCCCAGTTCGCCTTGCATACCGTGCAGAACAAATCTAGCTTTTCATGGCAGTTCTGCAGAGCGGCGGGGGGCTTGTCGCTAAGCACGAGCGGGTCGCAATGTACGGCGTATTCGTTAGCAGCTAGCTCGCGCGCGGCAGGTAGTCTGCTCGTTTCGCACTTGGTCCGTCACAGCTACGATAGGTACAACTGCTCACGTCCATGAAGGAAGGTCGGCGCATCTTTTTTTTATATTGTGCGCACGTTCCTGTCCAGCAAATGGGGGGCAAAGTGAACATGAAAAAAAGGGGGGGGGAGGACAGGGGGGGGCATCCGTTTCCCTTTCTCTCCCCCCCCCCCAAGAAAGGTTATTGGTGCGCTTTTGTCCTCTCCGCCGAAAAAACGTGCTGATTCTGGCTTGAAGACGGGGGCTTGTCCATGCGTCGTCTCCCTCCCTTCTCTCTTCTCTCTCCACACACGTCCCCTTTTCTTTGGGAGACAGAGAGAGGAGACACAAATTAAAAAAATGGCAATGGGACTATACCCCCTTTTTGTCGCCCTGAACCCTCCCCCTTTCTCTCCTTCGGTGCTAGGGAAAATAACGCAAGAAGACAAGAGAGAGGATTTGTTCAGGCCGGCGCACGATGTGCCCAGCGCTCTCGGCAAAAAGTCGGTTACGGCCCAAAAGCGCGCTTGGCTGGCCGAATGCCGTGACCTCAGCGGACGGCTGTCCCGGGCGGGCGTGAAGAAGCGCGCGAGGCTAGAGCGGCTGCCCTTGCCGGAGTTGCACAAGGAGCTGTGTTCCTTGCGCACGTTGGCCGCGAGGCCGCCGGTAGCAGTGGACAAGGCGGTGTGCCCGGCGGTTCTTGGTCTGGTGGTGTCTTACGTGCTGGGCGGACACATCCCCGGCTTGGCTGACGCGCGGGCAGTTTACGAGTCCAAACCAGACCCGTATTAAAAAAAGGTTCAAAAGAAATCTGGGGTTGAATGGGGAAGCCTGTTCTTTTGAGGTGACCACAGAATTTTAATAAACCGGCACCCAGAAAAAAACACACATTTGACACCGGAGGCTTCAACAAGAAAAGATTAAGAGGCAGAGTCTTCGTTATAGCCGCAGGGGCAGCCGCTGGTTTCTTCGGACTTTCCACTCGCTGCAAACAGCGCCACCGCAGCTGAAAGTCCGGCAGCTGTCACAGTCACTCTGGTCCGCAAAGCCCCGGAAGGTCTCGGCGATCCCTTCTGACATACCCTTTTTAGCTCTTCCTGCGTCTTCGCCTTCTTGCGGCTGGCATTGACGGTTGGGCTGCTCAAAGAATGTTTGCCGGGCTCCGACATTTTTTTTGACAGTCCGCCGGAATGGCAAGAAATGGTAAAGAAATGGGGGGGGGGCCGCATGTGTCGAAGAGGAGGGGGGGGGGGGAAATGTCGAAAAAAAAGGAGGGAGCGAAACAGAGAGGGAGAAAAAGAATCGGCTACTGTCACCCTCCCAACCCAACCCCCCCCCCCCCCCCGCACCTTACGCATGGCCTTTTTTTGTTACACTGTCAAGCTTTGTGTGTGGACGGACGGTTGTCAGCCACTAGGGAGGGGGCCAGGGCTGGCCAACCGCACTTCGAGCAAAGCGCGGCATCCGGCGGCACTATTTTCGCCAAAATCATCAAAACCTACACGCAATGCCGCCTGCCTAAGTAATGGCACCAAAAGGTATCTTGGCGGAGGTCTATTGTTTTACTATATTTGGCACTGAGACTCCCAGCCCGCGCAAGCGGGGCTGCAGCCTGGCCCGCACTTGCTCTTCCGCCGCCAAGTAGCCGCGGGGTGTGTAGATCGTTTGCCGGTCCTTGTCGAACAAGGAAAATGTCTCGTCCAGCACTTTCCTGGCTCTCGGGTAAAGGGGCAGAGCAATGACTATTTTTTCGAGGCGGGCGGGAGCGTACGCCGCCCAGAGGTCCTCAAAGAGCGTAGAGACCACCCCGCCCGCCTCGGCGGCATATCCTAGCGCCACGGGCAAGACATGCCGCCGGATGCCGCCGACCCAGAGCTCCCGGGCGCCCGCCAGCTGCCCTCTGCGCTCTTGCGCATTCACGGGCCAGTGGAACACGGTCCCCGCCTTCCAGTCGTGGTGCCGAGTGGACGCCTCGCTGACGTGGACGTGCCCCAAATGCTTCACGTACCACACTTCGCTCTTCTGCAGGAGGAATCTGCTGTCCTCACAATGCAGCTGCAGGAGCCCGTTGTCTCGGCCGCCCGGGCAAAACTCCTTTTCCAAGCGGAGCCAGCGTTCCGGGTGCTTTGCTATTTCAGCTAGCACTCCGTACATTTTCTGCAGCAGCTCCTCCACGTTGGCAGTGGGGCGTGGGTGCGCAATGGCCGCTGTTCTTTCTTGCCCCGTCATTCCGCCAGCGCGCTCGTATCCTCTTTCCACGTGTTGGCGGTAGAGAAAGTCCCAGACTTCCGAGGAGACTGGCTCTGCGCTGGACTCAGGCAGCAGCCACTCGAGCTGCGTATAATTGCAGGCCAGAGGAGGCACCCTGTGCTCAAAGGTCTCTTGCGCGCGTTGCCAGGCCCCGAAGCGGAGCCAGGCAAGCTTCGTGTAGCAGGGCCCGGCGCGGCTTTGCTGGGCCTGGGCAGACCGGTTGGCAATCTCTTGGTGGTCCGGCCTGGCACTGTTCCACACCGCTGGTTCGTTGCTAGCCCGGTAAATCGTCTGCAGCTCTCAGCAAGAGCGGATCGACTCCAAAAACACTGCCCAGAACACGATCTCCCGGAGGGCTACCTGTGCGACAAAAGCGCTGTGCTTTTCTTCGCCTCGCACAAGCAGCTCGGCCACGGGGCGGCGGGGCCGGCCCCGGAGGCAACGCGGGCAAGGCAAAGAAGACATGTACTTTGGGGGGGGGGGGGGTTTCTCTTATCTTTTTTTTTGGTTTTTTTTACACACTAAACATTTCAAAACGAGACTGAATTTCATTTCTGTGTGCGTAGCTCTGAAAGCCTCCTGGCCCCCCCCTCCCCGCCCCAACACCTTTCCGCGCCAGCCTTTTTTTTTGTTGTTTTTATAGATCTGGCCGCGCTCCCATTTTTTTTGGTTTTCTCTCTTTTCCCCTTCCTTGCGGTCTTCTTCTTTTTTTTTGTTTGTTCCTAGCTTTTTCTTTTTTTATATATATCTATATTTTTTTTGTGTTACTCAAACCCTTCTAAAAATTCTGGTGTTAGCTTTTTTCTGATGGGCCACCTGCCGTCTCGCGCCGTTACCCCCGCCTCTACTGTGGTGGTCGTCGCGGCACATTCTTGCGACGTCGCTCTGTGCCTAACCCTCACTGCTCACCTACAGGGGTGTCGCGTCGTGCTCGCGGCGGGAGACGCTGTCTCTCAGTACCAGGCCGCGCTCACTGCCGGGAATGCAGCTGCACGGCGGGGCTTAGGCGCTAAGGCCGCCGAACGGGCCCTCGACTTTCTGCTCGAGCGTCAAGGTCACGGCCTCGTGCGCGTGAGGCCGCACAGCCGCGCCGAGCTGCTGGCTGAGCTCAGCACGAACTTGAGAGCGCTGCTGCCAGTAAGGATTTGTGCGTCCGAGGCTCTGGACAGCGCGGCCTTTGTCAGCCACACGTTGTTTGCAGAGTCCGAGGCGTTGTCGCACTACCCGGGCACAGAGCTCCTGGTGTTTGCGAGCGCTGCGCAAATGTCCCCGGCTGAGTTCCGGTTCATGCGCCAACTGCTGCGGGACTGCCTCGTGCGCTACCGGCCCGTGGCCAGAATCTTTGTGCCGAACTGCGCCGCACGCGGCGCGCTGATCGCTCCCGTTGCTGCTGGCCCGGGTGCGGTGAGGTGCGCGCTAGAGACTATCTACCGTGAGTGCCAGGGCGGGGGCGCGCCAGTGCCCGCGTTCAGCCTGCACTACTACCTGTTCGGCCTGGGCTGCGACGCGCACGCGCCCCCGATCGCGGCCGCGCTCAACATCTTGAACTTTCATTACCGCTACCCCCGATCGCGGGGCCGCTTCGACGACGGCCTCGCCGAACGGTTCTACCGGCGTTTCAAGGCGACCGGCATCGCACCCGGGCCCGCGCTAGCGGGGTGGGCCGCTGCGTACGAGCTGCTGCGCAACGAGAGTTGCGAGAATTCGCTCTGGTGTGTTTACTTCAATGTCTACATTTGCGGCCAGCCCGAGTACGCGCGGTTGCTGCTAGCTAACGTCGACAGGGAGCCCACGCTCGAGGAGTTCGACCACGACTTTCTGGCCATGTCGGACCCGGCGGGCGCCGTGATGGTGCGCAAGCTGTTGGCTAGCTGTTACGTGATCGATTTTCTCTAGCACCTGGCCTAGCCTAAAAATCATCTTTAAATTAAAAAGAAAAGTTAGCCTTGGTGGTGTTTTTTTTCTTCCAAATTCAGGCTTTTTTTTGCCCGGGCCGGGGAATGGGAGGGTGTGCAGTCTGCCGTAGCTCTCGAGTAAGCTCCGAAAAGGTAGAACAAGAAAAACTTTTTATTAAAAGCTCGACAGAAAGTCTTCACGCGGGGAGGGGGGGGGGGGCGCGCGCACAATTCAAGCCAGGCCCGCTGGCGCTGGCGGGAGGGGGGGTAGGCCCTCCGAAGCGGGGGGGCGCGGGGGCATGGCCCCCGGCGCGGAGGCCGCGGGGGCCTGCACCTCGGCGCGGGGGGCCCTGGCCTCGTCTCCCAACTCCAAGGAGACCTTGTCTAAGAACAGTTCCACTGCCTCCGCGCGGAACTGAGAGGTGGGGCCAAAGGAGCGCAAGGTTTCCAGCGCAAGGTCTAGTTGTTTCTCGAGCCTGGCCAGTTGGTGGATGGACTCTGCCATTTGGGACAGGCGCTGCTTCCGTTCCCGGACGCTCTTGGCAATCTCACCTCTGCCGGCAGGGGGGGGCCCGCTGGTTCCCGCGGGCTCTCTCCTTTGCTTCTTTCTGGGACGAACCTTCTCGGGGCCGGCGCAGCCTGGGCCCGCCGACGATACTGACGCAACCGCTCTTGCTGCTTCTGCTTCTGCTTCTTCTTCTTCTTCTTCTTCTTCTTCTGTGGCGCTGTCCTCGTCCTCCTCCTCCTCCGTTGTTTCGTCGCTGGTCTCCGCCGGCTGAGCAGAGCCCTTGTCTGCTTTATTCGAGCCCGGGATCATGTGATAAACCGCAGGGAGCGGTAAAGACGGGTCGCTGCAAACGCGCCTAAACTCCTTGAGCAATTCCTCGGCTGCTGGTCCTCTCAGCTCCAATCGATCAAACAATCTGGTTAAGGAATCCTGGCTGCAGGCGAGGCTGGCCAGCGAAGTGCCCTTAAATTTGATCCGAGTAAAGACCACGTCACCGAACCTGCGCTTGGCACTCTGGATCTTTTGGCGTGCGCTTTTGAGGCCGCAGTTCTGGACGTAATTCAGCGCCCGAGACACGTTGATCAAGCCTAGCAAGGGGTCTGCCGTGATGCTACCAAAGATGCTCACGGAGAACATGCCAGCAAGGTGGTCCGACATGCCCCCCACCCACTCCTCCCCCGCTGGCGCCGGAGGGTTAGAGGAAGAGTGTGTGGCGCACAAGCCCAAAGAGAGCTCAGACTTTTTTTTTTTTGCTTTCGCCACACACACTAATTCTCAGGCCCCCCCCCCCGCAAAAAGTCCGCAAACTGCGACGAAATTTTTTCGTCTTTTTAGCCGCAATTTGCGGTATCTTTGAAATTTGTTGACATCTCGCTCGGGTTCAAAAGATGTTAGATTTTTTTTTCGAGGTTCAAAAAGGCAATGACACCTTTAAAAGTGTCTTTTTTTGGGGAAAGATTGTCGGGCGGGGAAAATTTAATTGTCTTGTTTTTTCCCCGCCCGCCAATCTTTCCCCAAAAAAATACACTTGCAAATTTGCGACTGCCGAAATGTCCTCTGCTAAAAAGTTTTTTTGCTAAGACCCGCAAATTGCGACGAATTTTTTTCTGTTTTCTTCATTGTCCGCAAATTGCGACATGGTGTCGTTTTTACCGGAAATGTAGGGTGGCAGGATTCTAGAATTCAGCTTTCAATTCAGCTCGTAGAGAATTTGACAAAAGGCCCGCCTGCACCTGCCACCACAAAAGTCACGCGTCAGGATTCTGGGTTTTTTGGGGGCATCGGGAAAAAAAATCCGCACCTGTCACCACAAAAGTCAGGTGACAGGATTCTGGGTTTTTAGGGAGCGTAGGGAAAAAAATCCGCACCTGGCACAGGAAAAATCCAGTGACAGGATTTTGGGTTTTTTGAAGGCATTGGGGTCTCAAGCCGCACCGGGCACCTCACAGATCCGGTGACTCAAAAAAAAATTCCTTCAATAAGTGTTTGCAAAGAAAAAAAAATCCCCTCCCACCAATGTTCGCTCGCTGATTAACAAAGAAACGGGCCCCCCCCCCCCCCCGGCGTTTAAGGAGGGGGGGGGGGCCGCGCAAGTGGCACCCCCCTGCCTCCCGCCGATTAACAACCTCCCCTCCCCGCGCTTAACAGGAAAAGGGGGGGGGGGGGCCGCGCAAACGTCACAACATTCTCCCCCGCGCCCCTGCCTCTCGCTGATTCAAGGGGGAAAAAACATTTTCACTCTTTTCTTTTATTCTTGGCATCAGCACAAAAAGGCCAGAACGATAGCTCCTGGTTGGCGCACATTCTCTCTCTCTCACCCCCTCTTTTTTCTCTCCCTTCCCTTTTTTTTGCTCTTCTCTCTTCCTCTCTCTTTCCACTTGCGCTCTTTCTCTCACTCCTCTCCCTTAAATGCTCCCGCCCCGTACCATATTTCATTTCCAGGAGAGGGGGGGGGGAGAGGGGAGGGCGCTCCGAGCAAAATCTGTCTGCTTCCTCCTTCTGTACAGCGAAATTCAGACACAATCTTAGTTGCTTATTTTTGTTATTTGCTGTACAGATGGAAATGGGGGGAGACTACTTGACTGTACTGGGCCTGCCCTGATTACGATCCAGCCAATGAGGCAGCTCGCTCTCTGGGAGCCAGTAGCAAGACGTTTAGCGCCAGGGCCCGGGAGCCAAGTTCCCCGCGCAAACCCTGCGCCCCCTCAATCTAGCCAGCGCAAGCGTGCTAGGAGCCCCTCTCCAGTCTCAGATCCCGTGAGCTCGAAGTTACGAGAAACCAAAGCCAGGGAAAAGAAGCTGAAATGCATCCCGACGCCGCTGCCACCCGAGGTGAGCAGCGGGCCTGTTCGGGCGCCGTTCTGGAC
Organism: Paulinella micropora; assembly: GCA_019918135.1. Lineage (NCBI taxonomy): Eukaryota > Cercozoa > Imbricatea > Euglyphida > Paulinellidae > Paulinella > Paulinella micropora. Next base: position 54,311 of record WBZZ01001303.1, read on the forward strand.
CGACACTGTCCAGGAGCTGTCCAGGCAGTTACCGCTGGTCGCAGGAAGCGACTTGCGCAGAGCAGGTTGTTGGCCCATTTCTCTCAGCAAAATTTTAGCGCGCGGATCCTGGAGCTCGACCCGCAGGTACGAGCCGGCAACGACACACAGCTCACAAGCAACAACGTCTTGGCAGTCGCGGCTGTCTTCGCTGCCTCACACCGTAGTCTGTGCGCGACTCCACGCAGCCAAGGGCAGGAAGGTGCCCAAGAAGAGAGCTGTCAGCCAGAAGGCAACACCAGCGCTCAAGACAGTCACGTACCGAGTCTACTCTAGCAGCAACAAACCGCGAACAAGGCAAGCCTGGTTACGCAAGGCCTGGCTGCTATATAGGGCTGTCCATACAATCTGGAACGCTGCTGTGGCCTGGCTACGAGAGGAGGATAAGCGTTTTCCTGTGCCGAGCCAAGAACAGCCTGTGCTGTCGTCAACCAAGAGGCGACGCATAGAGAAACCAGAGGCCAAGGAAGAGACGGCCGAAGAAACGCAAGCTAGAAAAGCCCGGGAACGACAGGAGCAACAAGAGCGCAGAGAACAAAGAAGGGCCGAGATGGGCGGTAGAATGCGGTGTCTGGGCGACTTTGAGCTAGATACGTTGCGTCTGCGGTTTGTGAAGGACGGTAGCGAATTCGTGCAACAACATTCGTGGCTTCTCCAGGTGCCGTACAAAATCCGCGACGTAGCCATTCGAGACTTGCAGGCGGCGCGCAAATCAGCCATTGCGAATCTTAAGCAGAAGGGCAAGTTCTTTCACTGGAAACGAGTAAACTTCCGCAAGTGGCAGGAGCGCAAGTCGACGATTGCGATTTCGCACACGGATTGGGGGCGCAAGCGAGGCTTCTTTGCCGGCTTCTTCGGGCCGGACTCGGTCGCCTCCAGAGATCGCCAATGGCTGCAGCATGAAATCAAGCACGACGTGCGCCTGAGGGTCGATCGCCTAGGCAAGTGGTACTTACACTTGCCAATAGAGATAGAGCAGCGCGAGCGCGACGTGGCCGTGCCAAATACAAAGCGCGTAGTCAGCATTGACCCTGGCGTCAGAAACTTTTTAACAATGTACCACGCGGATTCAGGTGCGATAACTGAATGGGGTCGTGGGTCCATTTCGCGCGTGTACCGACTGCAGAAGCATATCGACGCGCTGCTGAGCAAGCGCGAACTGGTGGCCAAGCAGAAAAAAAGACACCGCTGGCGCTTACGGCGCGCCATCACTCGGGTGCGTGCCAAGGTCTTTAACATGGTCGCCGACGTGCACAAAAAGGCAGCTAGATGGCTGCTAGATAACCACGACTACGTCGTGCTACCTTGGTTCGGGGCGTCCGACATGGTGAAAGGCAAAGAGGTCTCACGGAAAGCCAAGCGCAACATGCTGGCCTGGCGCCACGCGGCCTTCCGTACGCGCCTGCTGAACCTGCAACGAGAATATGCAGGGAAGTGCAAGGTGCTAGTATGCAACGAAGGCTACACCACCCAAACTTGTACGCAATGCGGGGCCCTGTGGCAGGACATGGGAGCCGCCAGGGTGTACAGCTGCCAGTGGTGTGCCTTGCAACACGGACGCGATATGAACGCTAGTCGCAACATTCTCTTGAGACTGCTGGCCCTAGGCGAGCAAGACATTTATACAACCTAACACACGAAGATCCAGGACTGGAAAAGTGATCTGTTATCGTGTTTTTGCCAGATGGAGCCTGGCTGTGTCGTGAACAGTCTGTAGTGTCTCGGTCGCAAGATCAAAGACTTCAATCCATCCGGTATAGGGAAAAATCCGGTGACTCCTAAAAAAAATTCCTTTTGTAAGTGTTGGCAGAAAAAAAATTCCCCAGTCTCTCTGCTCCCGCTGTGTCATGCCCCCCCCCCCTCCCCACAAATATCAGAAGCAAAGAGAGGGGGAGGTGCGGGGAGGGGGTCCAGTGCATTTCCTTCCAATATAAGCCGAAGAAAAAAAAAGGTAACTACAGGTATCTTGTATCTTAAATAAACAGACAACTAAAAAAAAAAGGAGTCTGCTGCTACACCCCCGCGGTCTCTGCCTCCTCTCAAAGCGGAAGGGGTTTGTGAGTGAAGGAGCGCGAAAAAAAGAAATGAATGAGCAAAAGCAGAGCGCCGCTACCGACGCGCTCTATGGCGGCGCCATTGCTGAGGCGCTGGTGTTGCCGAAGGAAATCTCGCAAAGCAACGCAGCGTGCCTCGACCTGGGAGGCGTCTACAGACCCTTGTGGACGAAGCTGGGAATCACGCCAGGGCAGTGGGGCAGCGATACATCCATGATGCTGTGCTTCCTGCACTTTTTGAAGGTGGGCAGTGACACTGACTTCGTCCGGTTGCGGACTCTATTTGAAAAATGGCGCACGGAAGGACTGTTCCGCGTGTTGCCGCCTGTTGTTGAGTCGGCGCTCCTGGGCACGACAGTCCAGGCCGCGCTGATGGAGTTCAAGACTGAAAAAAACAACTTTACCCGAATCGGCTGTCCAAAGGACAATTACGGAGGCTGCGCGCCGCTCACGCGGGTGGCGCCTGCCGCGCTCAGGTACGACCTGCCAGTGTGCCTGCGGATGGCCTATTGGCAAAGCAAGACCACACACCAGAGCGAGGACACGGCGCACTGCTGCATGGCGTTTGCGGCGGTTCTGCATCGCGCGCTGACCGCCAGTGCCAACGATTTTCCACAATTCAACGAGGTGCTGAAAGGCCTGGCACAGGAAATTAACGAGCAGCTAAAAACGCAAGCTGAAGCCAAGGGTTTGAAGACGCCCACCAAGCTGCTCGACGCTGTCGTCGAACTATTGAACGGTTCGTCCGCCGTCTGGAACTGGAGGTCGCCTGCTTACACAGAGACATTAGCAGGTGATCGCGCGCGAACGTACAGCTGCTTTGGCGCCCTGGCCCTGGCGCTGCACTTCCTTGACGGCGTCAAGCACCTGCGGGCCCGCCAGTTCGAGGCCGCCGTCCTGCGCTGCGTGAACCTCGGCACCGCGGGGGGTCCCGCGGCGGTGCTGGTGGGCCAGGTGGCGGGTGCCCTGTACGGCGGCATCCCCGAGGAATGGACCCGGGCGCTTGCCGGTGTCGCCGGACAACATTTGTCCGACCTTCCCGCCGCCGCCGCCGAATGGGAAAATCGGCGAGCGGCAAGCAGCCTCGCGTCAAAAGTTGGCAGAGCTGGCGCCAAAGATATGTCTTTTGAAGAACACGAATGGTTTAAGCAGCTGTTTGGCCAGGCAGAGAGCTCGTCAAAATCCAAGCAGCTGAACGAGGCAGAATACAAGAGCATGCAAGGCCTGTTCAGCGTGGGGCGGGGTTACGTTAGGGGGCAAGAGGTTTTTCTGCTCCAGAACGAGGGCCGCGCCTTCATAGCGGGCGGCTTCGAGCTCGTTTCGCTAGACGAAATAAGGAAACGAGCAAAGGATGCATGCAGCTCGTTCCCGGGAAAAGGCCGCGTGAGCTTCTCGCACCAGACTACGCGCTCCGCCTTCAACGACCACTGCAAAGAAGAAAACAGGGGCGCTCTGTTCCAGGTCGCCTCGCAGTTCAATTGCCTTGAGTTCCCCAGTTCCCAGCAAACGCCTGAGCACTGCCTCACCGGTTACATACGCGATCACACCCAGGGGCCCGACTGTGTGTTGGCGGCGGCGCCAGCGCTCTTCTATCGGCAGTACTGCCTGCCGATGCCCGCCAGAAGAAAAGCGCGGCCAGCGCGCCGACCGCCAGCTGAACACATTGCGGCCGGTCATAAATTACCTCAAGGAACAATTGCCAGGCGTGGAGAGTTTGCGCGTAGAGAACGGCTACGTGAAGTGCAGGCTCCCCCACATGAAACTTATAAACAATTATATAAAAAATTTAAGCGACAACAACAAGGACGAGATCCGAAAGCTACTGCAAGTAGGCCTAGTCACAAACGCCGAGGTGCCCTTTGCACAACGCAACAACCTGCGTTTTTCTCTGCGACCGCCGCGCGGTGGCGACCAGTTCGTGCACCAGGTGCTGTGCTCGGCGCTGGGCGTTACCTATGCGGCAAACCCCGGCGACAGGCAGTTCTGGCGCGAATTTGCGCAGCTGGCCCTGGACTCGCTGTACGAATCGACGCTGTGGTGTGCGCTCGAAAGGGCGGCCAAAGGGGAACACTGTCGTGTGTTGCTGACGTTTGTGGGCGGCGGGGTGTTTGGCAACGACCGCGAATGGATCGCGAGCGCCATCAACCGCGCCCTAACCAAAGTGCAAAAATGTGTCGGACAACGAGGGCCCGTGCTGAACGTCACGCTGCTGCATTATCAGAAATTAGACGAGTTCTACGTTCAACGAATTCCTGCTACATGATTGGCGCAGCGATTTTTTTGTAATTAATTTTTTTTTGGAATCTTGTTCACACAAAAAAAACGGCCAACCCTCAAGTATGGTTTCTGATATTTAGTTTCGCAACAACTACAGATATTGGCTGACATCAGAAAAAAAGAATAGTCCCAAATTTTGACGCCCACTTGTGCTGGCCCCTCGCACTCTCCCATTCTCTTTGTTTATCTGCGGTTCTATCTTCAGGCCGGTACGAGGCTGGCGAGCGGAGTGCCCTTAAATTTGATCCGAGTGAAGACCACGTCACCGAACCTGCGCTTGGCACTCTGGATCTTTTGGCGTGCTCTTTTGAGGCCGCAGTCCTGGACGTAGTTCAGCGCTCGGGACACGTTGATCAAGCCTAGCAAGGGGTCTGCTGTGATGCTACCAAAGATGCTCACGGAGAACCTGCCATCCAGGTGGTCCGACATGGGCCCCCCGCGCCGCTGCCGCCGCCGGGGTGAGTATGTGAGTGTGCGGCGCACAAACCAAAAGAGAGCTCAGACTTTTGTTTGGCTTTCACCACATTCTCAGCCCCCCCCCCTCCCGCAGAGGGGGCGGCCCCCCTCCCCGCCGAAAGTTCGCAAACGGAGGTTTTCGATTTTTTAGCCGCAATTTGCGGTATCTTTGAAATTTGTCGCCGCCTGTACCGGGTTCGAAGACATGGCCGATTTTTTTTTCGAGGTCAAAAAAGCCATGACAAATTTGCAAGTGTCTTTTTTTGGGGAAGGATTGGCGGGCGGGGAAAATTTAATTAGCTTATTTTTTTCCCCGCCCGCCAATCTCTCCCGAAAAAAAAGACACTTTTAAATTTGCGACTGCCGAAATGTCCTTTGCTGAAAAAAAAGTTTTTTAGCTAAGAACCGCAAATTACGGTAGATTTGTTTTCGTTTTTTAGCCGCAACTTGCGGTTTTTCGCAAGATTCGTCGCTACCTTCGCTCGGGCCAGACATCTCAGATTTTCTTTTCGAGGTCAAAAAGGCCATGACCTTTAAAAGTGTATTTTTTGGGGGAAGGATTGGCGGGCGGGGAAAATTTCATTGTCTTATTTTTTTTCCCTCCCGCCAATCTCTCCCGAAAAAAAAGACGATCGCAAATTTGCGACTGCCAAAATGTCCTTTGCTGAAGAAAAAGTTTTTTAGCTAAGACCCGCAAATTGCGACGAATTTTTTTGTTTTCTTCATTGGCCGCAAATTGCGACATGGTGTCGTTTGTACCGGAAATGTAGGGTGGCAGGATTCTAGAATTCAGCTTCCAATTCAGAGAATTTGACACAAGGCCCGCCTGCCACCACAAAAGTCCGGTGTCAGGATTTTGGGTTTTTAGGGGGCGTAGGGAAAAATCGACCCAGAAAATCCGCACCTCACAAATCTGGTGGTGGGATTCTGGGTTTCTAGGGACATTGAAAAAAGATAAGTCGCGAGCCGCGCCTGGCACCGGAAGAATCTGGTTTGGGGGGTAGGGAAAAATCAAGCCGACAACTCACGAATCCAATTTAGTTTTGCAACAACATTTTTTAAAGCTCATCATCCCCCCGCGAGATTGACGCACGGGGGGTGCCCCGGCTCGCACTCTCTCCTTTTGTTAAAATGTTAGGCGGGCACCCACACGCTGTGGCACCGCGCGCCCGCGCAAATTCGCACCAGCGAGGGCGAGCCGAGGCAGCAGTCCACTGTGTTCCGGCGGCCGGTCCTCACGGTCGTGGCGGGGCGGCAGCCCCAGCCGCCGCAGCCGCAACACAGCGGGCGCCGTCGCCTGGAGGTCGACGAACAGTTCGTCGGTGACGTCGGTGTGACGCAGACCAACTTCCGACGAGGAGGTTCGCAGCTCCAGCCTGCCCACCGTAACGCAGCCACGGACAATCTCGCGCTCACAACCGGGTGATAGGTGGATGACCAGGTGCGAGATGGCGGTGAGCCGAGCGTGTATTGCAGCGACAGGTCTCGCTCAACCAGACAATCCGCAGGCAACATGCCCGCGGTGAAGGAGCCCGGGCTAACAGTTCTTGGGGGGGGGGGGGGGGGCAAGACCACGTGTAGTTCATCTGAGATGGAAATGGCCAGACTCTGCGGGGGCCCGACTGGGGCTCTGACAGTGTGGGTCGGTTCGTGGACGTTTGGTGGCAGGGGTCAGGTCTGCTTGTTCTGACATTCGATGGCTTAGCCCCCGCTTGGGGGTGGGGGGGAAAGGCAACACCGTGGAGGCCGAGGAATTGCCCCGCGAACCTGCTTGCGGCCCTCCCACCCCACCCCGGTGTGCCACGCCTCGTGCGGCCCCCCTCTCTCCCCCCCCCCCCCAAAGAGAGAAAAGGGGGGGGGCCGCGCAAAAAATGTCACATCCTTGCGCACTTGCCTCCTCGCTGATTCAGGGCGAGTGGGGGGGAAATCATTTTCAACCTTTTTTTTATTCTGTACAATTTTTACAACTAGAATTGGCGGATTGGACTGTAAAAAAACCAGTTATTCCGTTAAAAAAAGGGGGGGGGGCTGGGAGAACGCATCTGGCTTGACAAAGGATCGAGTGCTGAGCGATTTCTTTTTTGTGGCAGCAACTGCTGCCAATATACGAGGATTTTCGCAGAACTTACTCAAATCTGAATGAGCGCTACGCACAGGGACAAGAAACAGAAAATAAACGAGGCCAACACCCCGGACACGACAACAACGCCTTTGGGATTACCACTGGACCTTTGGCCAGAAATCCTGGCCCTTTTAGAGCTAAAAGACATCCTCGTGTTTGCCAGTGTCTCCACAAGTATCTACGCGCATTTCACCGAAAATAGCCTGATCTGGCACAAGCTAGATTTTCCTCAAGGATTTAAGGAATGGCAAAGCCCGTACCAACCAGCGCAAGATCTTCTTCTGCGTTGGCGTAAGGTCTGGAGCAAAGCAGAAGTTAGGTTCGGCTTTTTACACCTGTACGGGTTCAAGTACCTTGCACTCGTCAGAGGTATGCGTTTCAAGGAGCTAGACCTCAGGTTATTTGGGAGAATAATTGATCAAGTGCTCGAGGAGGCGGGGGATCAAGAGAGGTTAAACGAGTTACAAATCCTGGGCAGCCTGTGCGTGGACAGAATTCTTATTACTGAAAGCGCCCTACGACTTAAATACTGGCCCCGAGGTATTTCAGAGTTAGGACTGCATGTCCTAAATGACCTGGCCAGGTTCAATACGGATAAGCTATAATTACCTCCACTGCCAACGCTGCGTTCAGTTTGGGTGGCAATATTTGATACCGACGGACTTGTCCTGGATCACCTGATTGGACAGCTCCTAACCCTGCCGCTAGAACTGGAAAAGCTGTCGCTGTATTTTACAGACATAAGCCCCGTGCAGATACAAAGGCTCTTTACCCGTTACCGCCACCTTCGGTTGAAAATTAGGTTCCCCCCGAGATCACCACGACTATCCCAACCCGGTGGCAAACGCTAGTTTCACGAGAGGCCCCGCGCTCTAAGTTTTCGGGGGAGGAGGAAGGGGGGGGGGGGGGCCGCCCCCACCCCGACCCCCAAAAAAATGTTTGTACAACCCAAAAATGTCCCTTTTTTTACTAAAGAAATCATCAGATGACCAAAAAACTTTGGAATTTGTCGCTACCCTTCGCCGGATTCTGAAAGGAAAAAGATAACTACTAGTATATCTTCTTTTAATAACTAGATGATGATGCCGGCCCTCCCCCTTCACTTTTGTTCAAATGTTAGGCGGGCACCCACACGCTGTGGCACCGCGCGCCCGCGCAGATCCGCACCAGCGAGGGCGAGCCGGTGCACCCATCCTTGTCCACTGTTTTTCGACTGGCAGTCCTGACGGTTGTGGCGGGCGGCAGCCTGCGCAGCCCCAGCCGCCGCAGCCGCAACACAGCGGGCGCCGCCGCGTCTAGGTCGACGAACAGTTCGTCGCTGATGTCGGTGTGACGGAGGCTGAATTCTGACGACGAGGTTCGCAGCTCCAGCGTGCCCACCGTAACGCGGCCGCGGATAATCTCGCGCTCCCAGCCGGGTGGTAGGTGGATGACCAGGTGCGAGACCTGACATTTGTCCAGCGTCAACGGCGGGGAGCGAAGAGTGTATTGCAGCGACAAATGTAGGGGCAACCAGGTCTCGCGCAACCAGACGATTTGCGGGCAACACACCAGAGTGAGCGACGCCAGCCGCGACCCCAACGACAGCGGGCTGTGGGCCGTGCTGGCTAGAATCGAGCAGTAGCCCAACAGCAGCTGCTCGAGCACGAGCAAGTGCTGGAAGCTGCGTAGCGCCTGGCAGTGCAGCGCGCACAGCGAGCCGACCGCGACGCCCGCGGTAGACAGCGGCCAGCCCTCGACCGCCGTCAGGCAGGGCAGGTCCACCAGCTTGAGCGACGCCAGCAGGCCCGACGAAGACCGCACCCGCAGCCCGCTAACGTACGGGGCCCGCTCCAGCGCCAGTTGCAGGCCAATCTTGTTGTGCGACCAGACGCACAGCGTGGTGCCCGGGCTCCAGTGGCAGCCGACGATCGCCAGCGAGCGCACCTGCGCCGAGAGCTCGACCCGGGCCAGCGGCGTTCCAAAGACCGACACTGAGCTTCCGCCGGCGTGCCAGGCCAGCTTGCGCAGGGTCCTGGCGTTTCTCACGACGACGTGCAGCAACCGCTGCGTCTCCTCCGCAGTCACCGTGAGCTCGCGCAGTACGGTCGTTGTGCGCGCGGGCTGCAGGGTGATCGTGTCCGCGCTGGTGGCGTGGGCAAGGGCGGGGTTTTCGAGCCGCAGCACGCACACCTGCAGATCCAGCATTGAGACTGCCTCCTCGTCCGAGGCCGGCAGGTCCCGGATCGTGAAGGCGCGCGACGACAAACGCCAGGTCGTTTCACGGCGCACTAGCCTGCCGAACGGCGCCTCCGAGATCGCATGTCTCTCCTCGTGCAAGCCGCGGTGGTCCAGCACGGTGAGCAGCGTCTGGTCCTGCAGGTGCCGGAGTGCCAGGCAACACGCTACCAGGTTGACAGCGCCGTACACGCGCCGGCACGCGACCCGTGGGCTCAGCGCCGCGAGCGGCGCGCACCGGAAGACCGCGGGGCTGTGCCAGAACGCACTTTTGTGGCGCAGGCTGCTCGTCGGCGCCAGCACCTTGGCCAGGACCCCCAGCCTGCCGTAGTGGTCGGGCTGCTGCAGCAGCTCGGCCAAGAAACAGTGCCAGCGCTTCTCTAGCCGCAGCCTCTCGCACAGGGCGTTGGTGTTGAGTCCCTTGGCGCTGGCGGCGAGGGCCGCCACGTCTCTGGCCGACAGGAAAGGCAGGAGCAATTCTATCACGCGTGGCAACATCTGGCAGCCAAAAAAAAAAGAAAACACACCCCCGGCCCGTGCCAGAAAACAAGTCCCTAGCAGCCGACACAATTTTTGCAGAAAGAAAAAAAAGTCCCCGCCCACCCAGGTTTGCTCGCCGATCAACAGCCCCCCCCCCCCCCCCCCCGCCCCAGAACGCCGGGGGGGAGGCGCGCAAGAACGGGGGGGCACACAAAACCCCCCCCCCCGGGAAAACACACACAGAGAGTGGGGGGGGGGGGTGCAAAATAAGGCGCTGATTTCAAGCGCTCTCTCTTGCTCGTGTGTGCCCCCGCCCGTCGTCGAGACTTCTCGTTTTCCCCCGAGAGAACGCCGGGGGCGCAAAAAAAAGACTTGCAGCAGCAAAACAAAAAGGGGGGGGCGGGTGGGAGGAGAATTCGCCTGCAGCACAATTCTGCTGCCGGCGAATGCACGGCTAATGGGCCCCCGCCACCTTCGCTAGGCCCGTGACGTACGCTCGCCACCGGCTTTCGGTAGCCCGTCTTCGGTAGCCGCGTGCATCCCGTCGGACAGCACGGTGCGCGACGTGTCGGTGGGCTGCCTGAGCGGCCGCGGCACGGACGAGAACCCGCACGATTTCACCTTTGACGATCGCAGCCTGCGCGTAGACCCGCAGAGCGGGCGCTGCGAACTGTGCGGCGGGGATGTCATTTCTTGCCCGGGCCACCAGGGCCATTTGGAGTTCCCGGAGCCGTTCCTGCTGCCACAGCTCAAGAAACAAACGTACCAGGCGCTCGTCCTGGCGTGCAAGTTCTGTGGCGCGTACCTGTGGGAGACAGGAGCGCTGGTGTCGGCCAGAATGCAGGCAACGGCGGCGGCGGGCGAACTCACGGAGGCGGAGCTAACGGTTGCGCGGCAATCGATTTCGGTCGCGCTCCCATTCCCGGACCACAGCGCGCGCGAGGCGATCGCGGCGCATTTCGCACGTTCGGACCAGGCGGAGTTCTGGGCGGCCACGGAGCGCTGCGGCGCCGACACTCTGGCCAACGTGGAGCCCGGGGCCGCGGCCCTCGTGCTGGGGCCCCGCACTGGCGCCGAGCTGTCAGCCGCCGAGGTCGCCGGCGCCTGGGCGGCGCACCCGCTCCTGGCGTCGTGGCGCGCGGCCACCGCGGCCGCGTTCGGCTGCTGGCGCACGGCGCAGTCGCAGCGCGGCAAGCGCAGGGGGCACGGCCAAGAGCGCGCGCCACAGGCCTGCGTACTAGTCCGCGTCCGCCAGGTGCTGGAGTTCGGCGCCCGTGCGGCCGTCAACCCCCCCGTGACGCTGCTGACAGTCGCACGTTTGCTGCAGCAAGAACGCGTGCTGCACGAGACGCTGGTGCAGCGGCTGGAACGGCTCGCGCACCTGGGCATGACGAGGCGCTCCCGGGGGCACTTCGTGCGCTGCGCGCCCCCGTGCGAGCGCCAGGCGCTGGCCGGCGCCCCGGCCCTGGAGCGGCAGCGGCTGGAGTGCAGCGCGCGCCTGGACACGCTCGCGGCGGCCCTGGTTCGCCTGCGCGCGGAAGCCGCTGCACCGGTTGAGGGGCTGGCGAAGCAGCGCTTACAGAAGGTCCCGCGCGCCGAACGGCTGGAGCCGGAGCAGTGGCGGGCCTTTGTGGTGAAGGCGGTCTACTCTGCTACGGCGCAGCGCAAGCACTTTTATCTGCAGTGTTCGCCGTGCCTGGGGGCTGCGGCGGGGCCCAGCCCACCGTCAGTGAGCGCGGCGCCTCTTTCGCGTGCGACTTCAGGGAGGGCTCGGCCACGTTCGAGCCCAGCAACATGTACTGGCGGGTGCTGCTGGCCGGCGGGCGTTTGCCGCTGGCCAGGCTGAGGCTGCCCTCCGGGCTGCAGCACCCCTTCCGCCTGAGCGTGTTGTCTGCCTCCCGCGCCCTGCTACCGCTCGTGCGCGCAACCGTAGGCGGCAGGCAGGCGATGCTCAACTACGGGCGCGACCTGACGCAGCAGATCACGCAGCTGATCGAGCTGCTGCGCTGTGCCTGGGAGGTGCTGCAGTCCTGGGAATAAACGGTTGCGTCGGCCGCGGTGCCGGGCGGGGCCTTGTTGTCCGCCGAGCTTGCTGTGGACCCGCTCGCCAAGGAATACAAGCAGACGCTCAGCTCCGCGTACTATTGCTGGCACTCGACCTTCAGCCGCGGCGGCAGCGACGGCGCGCTCGAGGACCAGCTGGGGCCGGTGTCCAGGAACCTGAGCGAGCTGCTGGGCAAGAAGGACGGCGAGTTCCGCAAGAACGGGCTCTGCAAGCGCATCGACCACTCGGCCCGCGGCGTGCTGATCTGCAACGCGCTAGTGCCCCTGGGCCACGTCGCGCTGGGGCTCTGCATGCTGCGCACGCTGCGGGAAAGAGTGGTGGTCGGCGCACACAACCTGGCGGCCGTCCGCGCGGCCGCGGACCAGGTGCAGCGCGCCCGGGCCGAGCTCGCGGTTCGCCGCCGGCTGCTAGAAGAAGCGCGGGCCGCGCGGCGCGAGTGCGAGGTGCTGCAGCTGGTCGAAAGCAGCGACGACCTGCAGTACAACGACGTGTACCCGAACCTCGGGCGCCTGTGGCGCGCGACGGGCCAGACACTGGCCTTGGAGCAGCTGGCCGGGGACTACTCGTCGCACATTGAGATTGGCGATGCCATCGAGGTCAGCCTCACCGAGGGCAGCAAGGTCGTCGTCAACCGCCAGCCCACGCTGTCGCCCCAGAGCGCGCGCGTGTTCACGGTCCTGGCGCCGCGCGCGCCGCTCTACGCCACGGCGGCGCCGCAGCACTACTGCGTCGCGCTCAACCCGATCGAAGAAATACCGTTCAACGGAGACAATGACGGCGACGTCGTCACCGTCATCGCGCTGCAGGACCTGCAGGGCTGCTGGAGCTCCGAGGAGACCATGGGCTCCGCGCTGCTGGCCACGTCGCGCGCGGCGGGCGAGAACGTGGCGAGGTTGGCGCAGGACAACCTGGCCGTGCTGTTCCACGCGCTGGCTACGAACCAGACGTTCCGGCAGGAGCAGCTGCTGCATTTGTACGCGCTGCTGGAACAGAACGTGCCGGCGCCGCGCGGCGCTCGGGTCGCTTTGCCGCCCCAGCTGCCGACACAGCCCGCCACCTGCGAGAGTGGTCCTGCTGGGACGTGGTCGCCACGTTCCTGCCGCAGGGCTTCGTGCCGCCCTGGGTCCAGTGCGACGGGACAATGGCCGAGTGGCGCTGCGCACAGCGCTGGAACAAGGCCTGGCTCGGCCAGGGCGCGGCCAGCCTGACCAAGCTGCTGCACGCCGACTACGGGCCCGAGTGGGCGGCGTTCTTTCTGAACTGCGTCAGCGTCTTCGTGCTCTGGTCGAACCAACGCCACAGCACCACCGTCAACCTGGCCGAGCTCGTGCACGACAACCCCTGGGGCGCCACAGAAATGGCCGGCACGCCTGCCATTGCCGCACCAGCGATTGTCGCACAGCCGCCGGGTCATTTCTCGTGGCTGTCGCGGGAACGCCGGCTGCGGTCGCGGACGGCCGCGCAGTCGTCCGTAGAAGATACCTTCCGCCAGCAGTGCGCCGTGCGCACGGCGCAGCTGCAGCAGCTCGCGGCCCAGCACCAGCGCGAGCGCTATACTGCGGGTGTGCGCGAGCTCCGGGTCAGCGTCGCGTCCGGCGCCAAGGGCTCGATCGACGACCTGCGGCAGCACGACCTGCAGACGGGCCTGCACCTTTACGAGCAGGCGCTCATCTCGCCCAGCCTGTGCGGGCGCCGCAGCGCGTACTCGCGCTACGGCGACCCGCTCGACAACGGCTTCGTCACCCATTCATTCATGTCGGGCCTCACGATCCGCGACTACGGCTGGCACATGGTGTCCGCCCGCGAGGTCGTGGGGCGCAACGTGCGCACCGTAGCTACCACCGGCTATTTCCAGCACTCCCTGAGCTTTGCCCTGCAGGACGTCCTGTACGTCGTGCCGGGGCTTTTGGTCAGGGGCGGCCGCGACGTCGTGCACGTGCCCGGCCGGGTCGTGGACGGCGCCGCGCAACGGCCCGTGCAGTCGGCGCTCGCGGAGGTTTGGTTCCGCGAGCCGCGTGTCTGCGCGCTGCACCCGTCGTTGCACGCCTGCCTCGCCCAGCAACGGCCGCGGCTGTGCGCCAGCTGCGCCGCTGTCCGCCCATGTTTACCAGGCGCTCATCGGTGACAACGGCGATTCTGAGGACGAGCGCGAGCGCCTGGTGCGGTCGGGGCTGCTGTTCGAGGAGCTGGCGTGGGCCGCATCTGCTGGCCGTGAGTGGCTGCCGCGCACCGTCTTTGCGCTGCCCGTGCTGGCCGAGAGGTTGCGGCGCGCGCATTCAGATGTTCAGCAGGTGGCGCCCGTGGCACCCGCGCGGGCGCTCGTTACGCGCCTGCTGCAATACTTGTGCCAGGTGCCCGGCGACGGCGCCTGGTGCGTGCACCATGCCTACGTCGCCTCGGAGCTCACGGCCTGGCGCGTCGCGCACGTGTACCGCCTGTCCTGCCGCTGCTCGAGATCCTGCTCAAGCAGGTGCTGTACTGCTTCCAGGTGCACCGCCTGCCGTTCGGCTACTCCATGGGCGGCGTCGCCGCGTCGTCCTACGGACATTTAGGCACGCAGCTCACGCTCAACACGCGCCACAAGCCGTCCAACACCATCCGCTCCACCGAGGGCCACCCCCGCATCCTGGCCCTCACGAGGCTGCAGTCCAAGGGCCAGGACTTCTTGCTGCGGGGCCGGCTGCGCAGCGCCGAGGACGTCGCCAAGTGGCGGGCCGTCGACCCGGCCAGGCGCGGCGGCGTCCGCGTGCTCGACCGCAGCAGTTCGGTTGTCGACCTGCGCGCCCTGCTGCAGCGGGCGCCCGCCGCCAGCCTCTGCGCCGCGCTCTACTCCTTCGACTACTACCACCAGGCCCTGCTCGAGCTGGGGCTGCCCGACCTGCGGCTGCACGTGCAGGACGCCGACCTCGACCTGCGGGGCCTAAGGCGCCGCCGCGCGCCACAGGTCATGGTCGAGGTTGGCACCGGCACCCGCAAGGGCCGCAAGCGCTCGGCAGCAACAATAGCGGCGGCGACTGTGTCCAAGCGCGCGCGCGCCGCCGCGGGGAAGTAGTCCAAAGTCTCGCGCCAGGGCGCGCTCGTCGCCTTCGACGACGCCGCCGCCAGGGCGCACGGCTTTGCGGACGGCGGGCTGCAGCTGGCCCGGCTGCTCCGTTCGCAACTGCCGTCCTTTGCCGTGTGCTCCGCCTGGGCGTCCACTGAGCGGGGGTGGACGTGCGTGCTGCTGCGCGTGTGCAGCGGCAAGAAGGCGCGGCAGAAGGCCGGTGCGCCTTTGCCCGCGCAGGCCCGCTTCAACACCTACCAGTACAACCACACGCAGCTCTACTGCGAAAGCCTGCTGCGCCAGGCGCTCGCCGCCATGCAGCCTGCCGTTGGCGTCGACGCCATCGACCTGTCGACTGTGGACGGGCTGCTGTCCGTGCAGATGCGCCCCCGGGCGCACCACACTGGCACAAGTGCGGCGCCTGCTCGCCAGGCCCGAGTGGGTGCCCGAGTCACTCGAAATCACGGACCCGCTCGTCGCCTTCCAGGGCCTCGGCATCGAGGCCTGTTGCACGGCGCTGTCCTCCGAGCTCAGGAAGGCGCACAGCGGCCTCGGCGAGCTCGACTTCTGCCACACGCAGCTTCTGGCCTCCACCATGTGCCTCAAGGGCCTGCCCCTGCCCATCAGCCGCGCGGGCTACGCGCAGCTCGAGGACGACCCCTTCGAGCGCGCTCTCTTTGAAAAAAACGGCCGTATTTTTATTTGGGAAGCGATAAAGACAAGGTTTCCCAGCGAGGGTCGATGTACTGGCGCTTTGTGTCGGGCCAGCTGCCGGAAGTGGGCGACGCCTATTTTCAAATCTCGCACGATCGCCTTCCGGCCGGCGTAAAAAGTGATTAAATTTTGCTTGGTGGTTTTTGTATAAAATTAAAAGATTGCACTGTCACGATTTATTTTTTTTTAAGGATTTTGCAGCAGCAGAATATTGCATACAAGGATAAAGCAGTTCATTCTAATTGAAGTAAAAGCACTACTACAGACGATTTTGTGAATGAAACCCACCAGATTGGCAACAGCTTAGCTCATTGAAAAAGGTCCGGACTCTGCACAAACACCGGCCCCCCCTTAGGGGTTTTGTCGCTCAGCGTGGCCCTTGTCCGAGAAAGCCACGATGACAGACAGAAAAAGGGGGTCGGGTGGGGGGGCCGGTCCCAATTTCGCGCAAATCTGCCGAAGTTTGCGGGAAAAAGCTGTTTTGTCGCGAAGTTCACCGGGTTCCGTATAGATTCGAATAAAAAAGTTTGGTCATTTCGGCAATCCTGCAAAGCCTGAGAGCAAAATTTTCGGGAGACGACGGCGGGCGGGGAAATTTACAGAAATCAGAAAATTTTTCCCCTTCCGCCGTCGTCTCCCCAAATTTTTTAACTTACCTTTAGCAGGATTGCCGAAATGTCCTTTGCTAAAAAAAATTCTGTCGGTAGCCGCAAAATCCTTCAAAAGCCGTATCGCAAAAATCTGCCGGAGTTTGCGGCAGAAAGCTGTTTTGTCGCGAAATTCACCGGGTTCCGGGCAGATTCATAAAAAAGTTTGGTCATTTCGGCAATCCTGCAAAGCCTGAGAGCAAAATTTTCGGGAGACGACGGCGGGCGGGGAAATTTACAGAAATCAGAAAATTTTTCCCTTCCCGCCGTCGTCTCCCCAAATTTTTTAACTTACCTTTAGCAGGATTGCCGAAATGTCCTTTGCTAAAAAAAATTCTGACGGGAGCCGCAAAATCCGTCAGAAGCCGTTTCGCGCAAATCTGCAGGAGTTTGCGGCGAAAAGTCGTTTTGTCGCGAAATTCACCGGGTTCCGGGAAGATGTTAAAGACCAATGCATCCGGAAGTGGGCGACGCCTATTTTCAAATTTCACACGATCGCCCTTCCGGCCAGCGTAAAAAAAGTGAGTAAATTTTGCTTGGTGGTTTTTTGTTTTCAATGAAACGATTGTTTAAAAAAAGAATACAGGGTCAAGCAACGGATTTCCGCGCGTGTTACTGTTTATTTGTAAATTAGGGTGGTCCAAGTTCTGAACATTCTGTCGCAGGATGTTTTGTAGCCGGACCCCGATGGCCTCATCGCACTTTTCGATGTAGAGCGACGAGACCTGTGTTAGGCCGTGCCAGATCACGGAAATTTCTGGCGAATTGACTTTAAACAAGCTAACCCTGCAAGGACCGCTGACCTTGAGCTCTGTGTTTGGCAGTGGGTTTGCTGTGCGTTCCATTTTAAGGCGCGTGCAATAGGGCGCGTGCAGGACCAGCGGGCTGCCGGTAGCGTCGGTGATGCTGAAGTCTGATAGTCGCAGTTCGAACACGCCCGTCAGGTTTTCGACAAGGGCACGCGGCAGGCTTATTTTTTGGATAGTGACCTTTCGTAGGTTCTGGATCAGTCGCGGCAGCGTGCAGAGCTGTGTTAGCCAGGCTTCAATCTTTCGTGCTATCTGGCCGTCGCGGCCGAAGAGGTTCAGAGATGAAGGCAACCACGAATCGTACTGACATTTGTTGACCAGCTTCGTGAGTGTCTTGATGTCTACTGAGAAGGCACGCTCGCCCTGCAAACAATTTTCCCAGGCAGTCTGCAGGGCTTTCTTGTTTTCGAGCTGTTCAAAGAAGCGACGTTCGGCTTCGGGTGGATAGATTTCCTGTACTATGGTCATCTTCTCCGTCGAGACCTTCTGTAACATAATTCCAGAGTTCAGGTGTCAGACATTGGTACAAGCCGGGCATTGAGCCGGCAAGGTTTCTTTTTTTGCCCTTGCTGTTTAAGGTTTATTCTACTCTTTTTTTTTAAAGAAAAGGGGGCATTGGTACACACACACAAAAATAAATAAAAAATGTTTAGCGCGGGGCGTCCGGGTCTCGCAGGCGTTTCTTAGGGGAACGCCCATCCGCGGGCGTGAGCCGGGTCTGCGACAGTCTCTGCTTGCCCCAGCCGTCACGCACAAACAGTTGCACTTTCTCTCGCCGCCGGCGCGCCAGGTCCCAGCCACTCACAGGCAGCACCGTGTCCAGTACTTTGGACGCGCTGGTCCGCTCCTTGGCGGCGCTCAACAAAATATCATAGCAGGGCCGAAGTTGCGCGAGCTTGTCCTGCAGCAACTGCTCCACGTCGCCGGCCCCGCCGCAGCTAAGCGGCACTGGCTCTTTTGCGCCCGGGGGTACTTCCAGGAGAAACTCGAAGGAGAACGAAATGGTGATTTCGTCGTGCTGCGCGCCGGGCAGGGTCGTGCGCAGCGAAAATTTGGTCTGGCCCCTCTTGTTCGGCTTGCCCAGCGACCCCTTCAGCTCCGTGCAGGCCGCGGGCTTGTTAAGGAACAGGGCTTCGAACTACGACGCCTGAGGGCGGCGGGCTAGCGACAGGAGCCAAGAGGCCGTGCGGACTGCCTCAGGGATCTGCAACAGCCTGCACCGGTCCAGCGCATGGTCGGGGACAACGTCGTCCTCGACCCCGGAGTCGCTGCTCTCGTCGTGGTCGCTGACGTCACACTCTGGGGTCCGCTCGTAACGCACGTGAATATTGACACGGCAGCCCGTGGCCACGAGCGCGGTGCCGGTCAGCCCGAACACGCGGATGCTCTGCAGGGCACCGAGCGTCGGCATTGGCCCGAGGGCAGTCTGCAGGAGCCTACGAGGAGGAGGATGTCCAACGGGCACCGCGCTTGGTTCGATGGCCATGTTTTGTTTTTGTCCGTGCAAAAGAAAAAAGGACGGGCGCCAGTTCCCACCCCCCGGCGGCCCCCCCTTCCTCTAAGCCGGGAAAAAAAGGGAAAGTAGAACAACAAAAAAAAGGTGGGGGCCGGCCCCCCCCCCCCCGAATTCGAGGGGAAAGCTGAAGACGGAAGTGACAGCGGGGCTTCTGCAAATTTTTTTCTCTGCTTTTTTCTTATTCTCTGAAGTGCCGCACCTTGTGCGCCAGACGGCCCCCCCCCCCCCACCCGGACGACGTGAAGAGGAGGGAGAGAGAGAGCGCAGACCGCACAGACAGTAAAAAGGCGGCCCCTGGCTTTTTTAGTTTTTTTGTGCATGCATGCACACCACGACGCAGCCGAACAAGCGGGTCCAGACTCTGCTCCGCTGGGCGGAGCAAGGCCGGGCCCTGGCCCAGTACGACCTGGGGGTTTGCTACGATCTCGGGAAGGGAGTGCCGCAGGACTGCAGCAAGGCGGCGGAGTGGTACGCGAAGGCGGCCGCGCAAAATCTAAGCAGTGCGCAGTACAACCTGGGGATGTGTTACGATCTCGGAGAGGGAGTGCTGCAGGACCGCACCAAGGCAGAGAAGTACTTCATTCTGGCCGCAGAACAGGGCTTGGCCGAAGCCCAGTACGCCCTGGGTTGGTTGTATCGCAACAGGAAGGAAATCCGCGACGACCAGCGCGCGGTTAAGTATTTGTCCCAGGCCGCAGAACAGGGGCACACCGGGGCCTGATGCAAACTATGGGAATGCTACGAAACCGGGCAAGGAGTGCCGCAGGACAGCGAGAAAGCGGTCGAGTACCTGGCCTCAGCGGCGGCCGGGGGCGATGCCGTGGCCCAGTACAACCTGGGCCTCTGCCGCCTCAACGGCCAGGGAGCGATCCGGGACCCACGCCAGGCACTAGCTTGGCTGACCCTGGCAGCAGAGCAGGGCTACAGCGCCGCACAGCGCGTTCTCGGGCTCTGCTACTACTACGGGCAGGGAGTGCCCCGAGACTCGGGCCAAGCGCTAGCGTGGTTTGCGCAGGCCGCGCAACAAGGGGACGCCACGGGGATATACTGGGGCAATGAGAGAGCAGGTGCATGGGGGACGGTGGGAAGAGTTGGCGTTACCTGCGCGGCCCCACCACCCTATCCATTTTCCCTTAAACGCATGGAGGAGGGGGGCCTGTGTTTTATTAATAGGCGAGTAGTGGGGGGGGGGGGGGGGGGGGGGAAGGTGTGCGTTATCTGTGGCCTTCCCCCTCCGCGCATTTAAAGAAACTTGAGGGGGGGGGGGGGGCCACAGATAACGCCTACTTTTTTCCCCTCCCCCGCGCGCCTGCCTCTCACTGATTCAAGGGGGAAAAAATTTTCATTTTTTATTCTTGGCATCAGCACCAAAAGGCTAAGAACGAAAGCTCCTGGTTGGCGCACAATTTCTCTCGCACTCTCTCTCTCTCTCTCTCTCTCTTTTCTCTCCCGCTCCCTTTTGCTCTTCCCTCTTCCTCGTTTTGCTTTTGCGCTCTTTCTCTCACTCCTCTCCATTTGCTCCCGTTTCTTACCATATTCCATTTCATTTCCAGGAGACGGGGGGGGGAGAGAGGAGAGGGCGCTCCGAGCAAAATCTACCTGCTTCCTCCTTTCTGTGCAGCGAAATTCAGACACAAAATTAGTTGCTTATTTTGTTAGCAGGTACAGCAGATGAAAATGGGGGGACTACTTGACAGTGCTGGGCCTGCCCTGATTATGATCTAGACCATCCCGGCCAATGAAGCAGCTCACTCTCTGGGAGCCAGTAGCAAGACGTTTAGCGCCGGGGCCCGGGGGCAGTGTCCCCCGCGCAACCCCTGCGCTCCCTCAATCTAGCCAGCACAAGCGTGCTAGGAGCCCCTCTCCAGTCTCACAGCCCGTGAGCTCGAAATTACGAGAAGGCAAAGCCAGGGAAAAGAAGCTGAAATGCACCCCGACGCCCGCGGTGAGCAGCGGGCCGGTTCGGGCGTCGTTCTGGACCGACACTGCACAGGAGCTGTCCAGACAGTTACCTCTGGTCGCGGGAAGCGACTTGCGCAGAGCAGGTTGTTGGCCCATTTCTCTCAGCAAAATTTTAGCGCGCGGATCCTGGAGCTCGACCCGCAGGTACGAGCCGGCAACGACACACAGCTCACAAGCAACAACGTCTTGGCAGTCGCGGCTGTCTTCGCTGCCTCACACCGTAGTCTGTGCGCGACTCCACGCAGCCAAGGGCAGGAAGGTGCCCAAGAAGAAAGCTGGCAGCCAAAAGGCGACACCAGCGCTCAAGACAGTCACGTACCGAATCTACCCCAGCAGCCACAACCCACAAACTAGGCAAGCCTGGTTACGCAAGGCCTGGCTGGTATATAAGGCTATCCATACAATCTGGAACGCTGCTGTGGCCTGGCTACGAGAGGAGGATAAGCGTTTTCCTGTGCCGAGCCAAGAACAGCCTGTGCTGTCGTCGACCAAGAGGCGACGCATAGAGAAACCAGAGGCCAAGGAAGAGACGGCCGAAGAAACGCAAGCTAGAAAAGCCCGGGAACGACAGGAGCAACAAGAGCGCAGAGAACAAAGAAGGGCCGAGATGGGCGGTAGAATGCGGCGTCTGGGCGACTTTGACCTAGATACTTTGCGCCTGCGGTTTGTGAAGGACGGGAGCGAATTCGTGCAACAACATTCGTGGCTTCTCCAGGTGCCGTACGATATCCGCGCAGTGGCCATTCGCGACTTGCAGGCGGCGCGCAAATCAGCCATTGCAAATCTTAAGCAGACGCGTAAGTTCTTTCACTGGAAGAAGGTAAACTTCCGCAAGTGGCAGGAGCGCAAGTCGACGATTGCGATTTCGCACACGGTTTGGGGGCGTAAGCGAGGCTTTTTTGCCGGCTTCTTCGGGCCGGAATCACTTACCTCCAGAGATCACCAATGGTTGCAGCATGAAATCAAGCACGACGTGCGCTTGAGAGTCGATCGCCTAGGCAAGTGGTACTTACACGTGCCCATAGAGATAGAGCAGCGCGAGCGCGACGTGCTCGTGCCAGACTCGAAGCGCGTAGTAAGCATTGACCCGGGCGTCAGGAGCTTTCTGACGGTGTACCACGCGGATTCAGGTGCGATAACTGAGTGGGGTCGCGGGTCCATTGCGCGCGTGTACCGCCTGCACAAGCATATCGACGCGCTGCTGAGCAAGCACGACCTGGTGCCCAAGGAGAAGAAACGGCACCGCTGGCGCTTACGGCGCGCCATCACTCGGGTGCGTGCCAAGGTCTTGAACATGGTAGCCGACGTGCACAAGAAGGCAGCTAGGTGGCTGCTAGATAACCACGACTACGTCGTGCTACCTTGGTTCGGAGCGTCCGACATGGTGAAAGGCAAAGAGATTTCACGGAAAGCCAAGCGCAACATGCTGGCCTGGCGCCACGCGGCCTTCCGTACGCGCCTGCTGAACCTGCAACGAGAATATGCAGGGAAGTGCAAGGTGCTAGTATGCAACGAAGGCTTCACCACCCAAACCTGTACGCAATGCGGGGCCCTGTGGCAGGACATCGGAGCCGCCAAGGTGTACAGCTGTCAGTGGTGCGCCTTGCAACACGGGCGCGACATGAACGCTAGCCGCAACATTCTCTTGAGACTGCTGGCCCTAGGCAAGCAAGACATTTATACAAACTAACACACGAAGATCCGGGACTGGAGATGTGATCTATTATCGTGTTTTGCCAGATGGAGCCTGACTGTGTCGTGAACAGTCTGTAGTGTCTCGGTCGCAAGATCAAAGACTTCAATCCATCGGGCCACCACAAACTGAATTTTTTTTTCAGAAGAGACATTTGGCACTAGCGTCAATTTCGCGGGGCGGAGGGGCCAACAAAGAGAGGATCTGGCGTGTTGCTTCTTTTCTTTCTTTTTTAATAAAGATTAAATTCTTCTACTAACAAGATCGAACAGTCTGTCTCTCTCTCATTAAGCCACGGCGCACCCGGCCAGGGTGAGACTGACGGGCAAACTGGCCACGCACTTCCACGCGTTCTGTTCCTCGTTATAGCGCTCTACGCTGGCCAGGGGCTCCTGGTTCGCGTCAGTGCCCCCCAGCACGTACAGCTCGCCGTTAAGTACCGCCGCGCACGAGTCCTCGCGCGCCTCGCGCATTGGCGCAACCTCGTGCCACGCGTCCAGGGCCGGGTCGTAGCGCTCGACCGACGTGAGCGCGCGGCCCCCCACCGCCAGGCCCCCGATGGCGTACACCCGCCCCTTCAGTACCGCCGAC
The DNA here is from genome assembly GCA_019918135.1 of Paulinella micropora. Taxonomy (NCBI): domain Eukaryota; phylum Cercozoa; class Imbricatea; order Euglyphida; family Paulinellidae; genus Paulinella; species Paulinella micropora. Next base: position 76,996 of record WBZZ01001303.1, read on the forward strand.
GAGCAACCCCACCGAGCGACTTTCAGCGGCGCCACCGCCACCCAACGGTCGTGCTCCATCTTCTCCGCGTGGTCGAGGATCTTGTTGTCGTTGTCTAGGCCGCCGAAGACGTACGCGTGCCCGCCCACGCTGGCCGCGCCCAAGTAGCCCCTGGGCCGCGACATGCCGCAACAGTAGGACCAGCTGTTGGCAACTACGTCGTAGCGCAACACATCACTGGTGTACTTTGCCTTGCAAGCTCCGCCCAGCACGTACAGGCTGCCGCCCAACGACAACGCGCTGGAACCGACGATTTCGTGTGGCACGCGCGCGATAGCTTCCCAGCCCTTTTCCTGCTGGCTCAAGTCCAGCCTCTCCGCTGTCGTCGTCGTGTTGTTCAAGGACACGGCCCCCCCGACCGCGTACAGACGCCCCTCGAGCGCTGCTCCGGCGATACTCGAGCGCGCTTGCTTTAGCTTGGCGCACTGCGTCCAAACGTCTTTCTTGGGGTTGTAGCAGTGCGTAGCCGCCAGCCGGTCGTGGGCGCCCGGCGCGCCGCCGCCGTAGCCGCCAAACACGTACAGCCGCGCGCATCTGGCCGGGACAGCCGCCTTCTGTGTGCACGTCCGCGACAGCGTCGAGAGCGTGATTTCCAGGCGCCGGTCCTCGTGGTCCACGTCCGCCTCCACTTCCAGCACGGTTCGGGCGCGTAACCTCTGCAACTCCTGCTTGTGCCGGCCGATCACTTGGTGCACCTGGTACAGCCGGGAGCCGAGGTCGTGCTCCTGCTCGTTGTCGTCGTCGCATTCCACGCGGAGGCGCAGCGCCTCGCTCTCGGCGTCAGGGCCCTGATGTCCTGCTCGCGCCTGCTGATCTCGGCCTCGAGCTGGCGCCGCGCGCCCGCGCTCGCTTCGGGCAGGCCCCGCCACTTGGTGTGCGTGCTCACCAGCGTCAGCGAGAGCTTGCCATCGCCCTCCGTGTTGCGTGATATTTCAAGGCTCGCCCTGTCGTCCTGCTGCTGCTGTGTGAAGCGGTCGCCAGACGTCTTGTACAGCTGTTCCACGTTGTGCAGCAGGTCCCCGAACACTTCGAGGGGGTTCTGCGGATGTTTGGCGGTTTCTGGCTGCGCCAGCTTTCTTTTCTTGTGGCTCGACATTGCCCCCCGACCTTTTTTGCTGGGCGCTGGCACAGCTTTTGTCCCGTCCTTGCCACGAAAAGGGGTTCGGGGTGTTTGGGGGGGGCCTCCAAAAAAGGAAAAGAAACACTCCAGAAAAAAATGGAAACGGGCAGAGGAGGGTGGGGGGGGGGGGGCCTAATGCCTTCTTGGCATCCCCCCCCCACTTTTTCGCCGCCCCCCATTCCGCCCGTTTTTTGTTCTTTTTTTTTGGGGGGTGAAAATTTAAAAAAAAAAAAAGCTAAGAAAAATAATACAAAAACGAACGCTCTGGCTGTCCTTAGCGTGTTCCTTTTGTTCTCTTGAACACCAGTCACCCCCACCGCCGGCTATCTTATACCGCCGACAGGAACAAAGCAAACGAACCGACCTGAGAAGTAAAGAAAAGGCGTGCACAGCCGCCCCTTGTCCCTCGTCGGCGTGACATGTTATTCAGCCCCGCCATGTCCATCGCCTGCGCCGCCGCGTTTCTGTGCGGCATGGCGTGGCTGCTATGTCTGCAGCTGGCGACCGACAGCGGACGGCGGCGGCGTGTCGCCGTGTTCACGACCCTGCGCCTGTGGTTCTGGACCGTAGCGCACGCGGCCGCCGTGCTGCTGCTCTGTGACGGGCACCGGTTGCTCTGGCAGATCGCGTACCAGTCCCTGCTGCTGCCGCTGGCCTGGCACGTGTGGCTAGAGTGCGTAGAACGCTACCCGTACGGGCTGGCCCCCTCGAACCTTCGCAACCGGTGCCATGACATGAGGTTTCTGCGCCTGGCGGTGTGCGTAGCCTCGGCCGCGCTCGCCGCCGCCACAGAAAACCACTGGCCGCCCAGGGCTTTCTTGCTGACCGCCCAGCTGTACGGCGCCTGGTTGTTCTTCAGCAGCAACTCGCGGATACGCGCGCTGCAGCGGACGGTCGGCGCGAGCGACTCGGCGCGGGCGGCGCGGGCCAGGCGTACTCTGTGCTGCTTGCAGTGTGCCTCCGCGTGCTGTGCCGCCCTGCACGCGTTGTACTTATTGCTGTGGCTCTGTCTAGAGCTGCCACGCGGGGGGGCCCCGTACGGTGGACGTTCGGCTTCATGTCCGCCCTGCTGCCCACGCCATGGCTCTGCCTCGTAGCCCTGCAGCTGCTGCCCAAATTGCAAAAGGTCCCTTCCGGGCCAAGGCTTTACCTCAAGCCCACGCAGGCCGTGCGTGTCCAGAGCGCACCACAGGGCGCCTTCTGCCACGACGACGCGGCGCCTGACCAAGAACTGGCAGCGGGCCCGCGCGGTTCGAGGCTTGGCGCGGTCATGGGGGCCTACACGCAAACGCCCGACTCTAGCGCCGCTTCGCATCAGCAGTCCCTCGCCAGCCTGCCAATGGCAGCGTCGCCGACGCCTCCCACCATCAGGCTAGCGCCCCACAGCCAGGCCGCGCGGGAAGACGGCAGCTTGGAACAGGTCAGCCGGGTTGAGGCGTCGTTCTTGGAGAAGGGTTGTGAAAGTTTCAGCTACTGAAGAAGCCGGCAGAAAGAACTGAACACAAGAGGGCGGCCAGAATTAACCGGAGGTGGGGGGGGGGGAAAGGCAAGGGGAGGGGGAAAAGGCAAGGGGAGGGGGGGGGGGGTGGGTGAAATACGCAGAAGGCAAAAATCACTGACTCTTTTTTTTTAATTGGAGAGGCCCGTCAGTACAACACAGAAATCTGTTTTTTTGTCTGGCTTTTTTTTTCGGTCTACCAAAAAGAACCATGAAATTTTTTGTCCGGGCACTGCAACAGAGCGGCGCAGCCGGGCTGCGGCAGCCAGTCGGCCGACTGTCCCCGCAGCGACGCGAGGGCCAGCCCCGTGAGAGCCATCTTGCTGGACAGGCTCAGGAGGCAATAGCCGCTTTCGGTCCACACCCGCCAACTTTTTGCTGGCAGACAGCAAACAAAACATTCGTAGCACAGGGCCTCCCAGATACCAAAAGAAGCGAAGAAAAAAGACTCCGACCAGATAGCGAACCGGATCAGGCCGACGGTCTTGTCAGGAACATCCAGGCTGCCGATGACCCCGTGCGCGGCGAGCCACAGCGGCAGGAACGACAGGGCCAGCAACGCCCACGACAGCGCCCAGCAAGCCCGTGTGACGGTCTTCGACGACACTTGAATGGCAGTCTTTTGGTTCTGGACCAGCGTTTGCACTTCATTCGGTAGAACGAAAGTGCCGAACACCGCCGGGCCGAGCAGCGGAACCAGCCCGCCCACCCAGACCATGAGGCTGCACAGGCAGAACGACACCGCGAGCGCCGAGGCCGAGCGCTCGCCGGCCAGCAGCTGCAGCTGCAGCAGCATCAGCGGGGCGGTGACCGAGTACTCCAGCCAGCGCCCGGCCGGGCACACCAGCGGACTTTTCCAGCACAGCAGCCACAGCTGTGCCGCGTGGCCTGCGGTAGTGAGGGCGTGGAAGGCCACCGACAGGCTCCAGAGCGAGATGCCCGGCCCCGCGGCAGTTTGCTCCAGCCAGCCCGCGGCACGAACCGCACAGTCACGCGAAGGGCCTACTGTCAGTGTGACGATAGCGGTCTGCGCCGGTGGCAGGCCCCTGGCTATGTCTAGGGGGCCCGTAAGCTGGAGTATGAAGATCGCTAGATGCGCCAAGAGGGCTACAAGATTAAGCGCCCATGGAACCGCTAGGTCGGCAGGGAATTTCAGCATAAAAGCAAACAAGAAAAACAAAGAGTCTCCTTTTTTTTAGTTAAACAATTTGAACAAAACAAGCCCGGCTGCTCTCCGCCCCTTTTATTCTTGTCTGGGCAAACATTTTTTTTTGCCGGTCGTTTTCAAACGGGCGGGGCCTAAGGGGCCAGGAAGGGGGAGGGAAGAGTTTGCCTGTCTCTTTTTTTAAAGGACATATTTCTGCGGGAGGATTCTCGGGTTTGCCTGGTTCGGCCCTTCTTCGGGCCCGTTGAAGGAGTCCCATTTCAGATTCAGCAGTGTTTCAGGGCCCGGGACAGCCGCGATCGTTCGGCACAGCCCGCCTGGCAGCCCCTCTAGCGACTGCAGGCTGACGGCCCTGAGCTCCAGCGACCGCAGCCGGGGCAAGGTCGCCAGCGGGCCGAACGAGGGCAGCTCGGCATTCGTGAGCACCAGTTCCTCTAGCACGCAGCCCTGCCAGAGCCGCGCGTCTACGTGCAGCCACGCATCATTGGACGGCCCCGCCGATTCCAGCGCCAGCTTGCGCAGCTTCAGGTCCTTGACCAACACCAGCAGCTGCCCCAGCTCCTGCGGCGTAGAGGCCCGGTACAGCAAGGACAGTTCTTGGAGCCCGCGCAGGCGTCGCAGGTGCAAGAGCGCAAGGTGGTTCAAGGCCCTGGAGCGCGGCAGGTGCAGCGCGCGCAACTGTCGCACGCCGCCCAGACAAACGTCAGGGCGCCAGCCGTCGGGCGCCCAGAATTCGGTCAGGTTCCGCGCGAGCGTCGCGAAGCGCAGGTACTCGGTTTGTGCAAAGAACGAACCGGACAGGTCCAAACAGATCAACGAGGGCAGGCGCGCCAGAAAGCACAGGTTGCCTATGCCGCGACACAAGTGCAGTCGCAGGGTGTGCAGATGTCGCAGGGGCCCAAGAATAGTCAGCAAGGGCACGGAGCCCAGGTCACAGCAGTCTAGCGTCAGTTCGCGCAGCTGTGGTAGCGGCATGGCGGCCGTGGTAGCGGCGTGCTTCCAGCCGATAACGCGCAGGCTCGTAGTGCAGGGGAAATGGCGCGCGCACTCGGCGGGTGACGCGGACCCCGCCAGCAACGGGTTGACTGTCACTGGGCCGAGCGTGCTGCCGTGTCGTGCTAACGACCGCCGCCCCGCGGGGGTGGGGAAGCACGGCAGGTCGAGCCGCGCGGGCCAGCGGAGGAGGTTGTGCCCCCACAGGCCCGTGCTGCACACGCCAAGCAGCGCCAACAAATGTCGGTGCTCCAGGAAGCTGAGCACAAGCACGACCACATCGCGCAACAGGGGCATGTCGCGACAGGGGCGCGGCCGCTTTTTCTTCTTCATTTTGTACACGAAAGAAAACCTTTGCCTTTCCCCCGGCTCCAAGCGCTTGCTAAGTCCTGCTGAATCTTGTTAGCTGACCCACTCAGGTTAGGGCGCTGCACTTCGAAGGCGACCTAGACTCTGTGCACTGGTACTTGCGAGAAGACAAGACAAAGCTACCCTGCCTACCGGAGCTGCGCGAGCTGAGAGTCTCCTTCAAGCGCCTAAACGGAGACCGGCACGACCCGGCCCTCGATCAGAAATTGCGCTCCAAACTAGCTAGGGATTTGATCAGAATGCCACCCGCGCTGAAAAAGCTGTCACTCCATGGCTGCCGTCTAGACGCCGCTTCGTTGGAGTTTGTGCTGCGAGAGCTGACTGCTCTGGAAGAGCTCGGCCTGTCAGAAGACGCCCACCGCGGCCACGGCCTGAGCAGTTACGACCTCAAGGACTGCCCCAGCCCACGCAAACTACGGTTGCGAGCTCTGAGGCTGAACGGCTTCCCGCACATCAACTTCGACGTGCTCCGGCACCTGAACCGCGAGCACCTGCGACTACTGCCCCTGGACTCTTGCCTAGGCGGTGACGAGGTGGGTGATGGCAAGCTCCTGAGCGTCCAGCTCAGGCAGTTGCGGGTGCGAGATCCGAGATGCGAGTCCCTGCTTGCTCATTTCCCTACCGGCCTCAAGTTACGAGTGCTGGCGCTAGAAGGCCTGTGCTCAGACAATGAAGTCGGGCTACAGGTGCTGGCTGGTTTACGCTTGCACAACTTGCGGCTGCTGTCGCTGATTGGGGGAGATGTGGACGTCATTGCCGGCCTGCAGCAACCAGAGCTGCTGCTGCAGTTCCCTGAGCTGCAAACCCTGGTCCTAGACCGCCAGGCCTCGAGCGAAGAAACCTGGAGTACATTAACGTCCTGGTTGCAACGAAATCTACACCCGACGTTAACAAGCGCCGGCCTGGTAGATGAAGTTAGAAAACAAGCCCGTGACTTGTACTTGGAAAGATCGGCGTCACAGCTGCTGGGAGACTGAAAAGCAAAAATTTTTAGCATCAATAAATTCACCTTTTAATTCAAAAAAAAAGTTGTACAACTACGGCGCGACTTTTGTTGGTAGCGTAAGGGATTTACGGAGGGGGGCAGAAAAGACGGGGGTGGGGCCCGGTCTTCTCGATACATTTTCTTTCGCTTGTTGAGATATTTTTCGCAGCTCTGAACGGGGGTGTGCGCGGCCAAACCCCCCCTCCCCACCAAACCCGGACGGGGACGTGGAGGACGCGGGAGCCAGCGTCCAGACAAAAAGAAAAGTCAACAAACAGAAGGCCGCTTTGTCTCGCTCTTTTTCTCCGGGCGCCGGCCCCCCCCCCCTTCCCTTGCCCTCCTGACAAAATTTGGCCAGGAAATTGAACATTCTTTCTTTTTTTCTGGGTGGTGGGTTGGGGCGGGGGGGGGGGAGGAAAGATGGGGCAGAGGGGGGGGGGGGCCCGGCGCCAAGAAAAAGACTGCCCCCCCCCCCCATGCACGTCCCTCTTGTGCTAATATCTTTTTCCCGTCACAAGCCAGAATTCGTTATTCTGACGCTCTAAATTCCCAAAGATGGAGAAGAAATGCACTGACGCGGATTGCGACAACCCGGTGTTCAAGAAAGTCGTGCTTGTCGGCGCCGGTGGCGGCGGGGATTTCCAGGGCGTGCTTGCACTTGCGATTGCCGCCTACAAAGTTTATGCGGCCAGAAAAAAACAAGCTCTTGGACAGACCCCGGGACAACGCACGTACTACCCCGTGACCGCCTGCTATTTCTGGGCTGATGGCTACGAGAAAGCGATGCTGAACATTGTTGATCCTAAAAAGAAAAGACAGCCTAGTGCATCGCGGCCCCAGCTGACCGCAGCTGAAGCAGAACAGTGGTTCAAGGCCCTGAAAATTGAGACAGACGTGCTGCAGAGCAATCAGGCGTTCGAGGTCCCCGGAGTCGGCGTCGGTGCTTTTACAGACGGCCTGGACGACTATCTCCTGGCCAAGCTAGCGCCCAACAAGAAAGACCGCGCAGAACGAATCCAACAACTGCGGGTAAGCCTGTCAAGCGCGGATTTCGTCTACTGTTCGCTTGCGGCGGAGAGCCTGAGCACAGGGCAATTCAGGGATCAGTACAATTTTTTTGAAAGAATCATCGCTAATCCTTACATGACCCCTACAACCGAAACGGGTGACATGACACCAATGAAAGCAGCGCTGGCCGGATACCTCAGCGATACAGTCGGCAACGAGGACGGCGGCTTCGAGGTGCGTTTGTTTGACGCGGGCAGTGACATTACCAGCCCTGGCCGAAACGGACGGGACGTGAGAGTGTGCCTAGCGCTACAAGAGCTATTCAAGGAAGGAGAGATCAAGGGTTTCAAGAGCCTGCAGATCCACGTGGCGGGCGCGGGCGTGGACTCGCACACGACCCCTGCCAAAGCCCTGGAGAACATGTACCAGTGGGCCAAAGACAACAAAGCAACCGTGACCACGGACGACGGCCTGGGGTAGTCTTTGTGCACGGTCCTGCAGGAGGCGGATTTTGCGGAAAACGTGTGTGAAAGCGGGCGCGCGAACGATATATAACTACATCCGGGCTCGCGAAATTTACAAAGAGCTGCTGAAGAAAGGCAAGGACAGGTCCGATGCAGATTTGGAGGCCCTAAAAAACGATTATTTAAAAGACTACCTGCTGAAACGCGAGGATGTGAAACGCGACCCTAACAAGGGGACAGTCATTACCGCTGAATTCGACGCGGCTGATGACTTGGCCAAGATCACAGAGCTGTTCAAAAGCCTGGCTGCTTACTACGTGATCCAGTTACCGCTACAGAAGGAGCGCACGTCGGAAGCACAGGAGACGCCCGCTGCGCAGCATGTTTCAGTTTCGCTGACCGTCTCGTCTCAATCTGGACAATAGACAGCAGGCCGAGCAAGAGAAAGTGGCAGGGCGGGAAGCAAGTCAAACAAAAACAAATTTCAAGATATTGATTAAAAAAAAGATTTTCACGTTGCTCAGGCTTGCGATTTCAGCTATCTCTGCAAAAGAAAGGTGTCTTTTTCCCAGAGAAAAGGGGCAGGCGGGCGGGGGAATGAGTAAACCCGGGGGGCGGTCGCGGGTGGACGCACAGGAGGGAGAAGAAAAAAGAAGAAGGAAACAAGGGCGGGTGGTGCTATTCGCACAACCACAGGAGGGCACCAGAAGAAAAACAAAGAACAGCGTCAAGACAAAACAAAAGGCAAGACAATTACCACCACAGAAATACAATGGTCTGGATGGTTCTGACAGCTTCAATGGTCCGGAGTAGTTGGCTGCTAGGCCTCGTGGTCGGGGTGGCGAGCGCGCTGGATCCGTGCTGGGGCAGGCTGCAGACGGTCCAGAGAGAGTGCAACGCCAGCGACTGCCTGCACCAGGTGCTCGTCAGCCCCGCCTCGCTGAACGACAAGCTGCTCGCCACGTACTGGAGCAGGAGCCTGCTCTGGTCGCGCGCGACAAACGCAAGGCACGTGCTGTGGCCGCAGGAGCAAACGGACTGCATCGCCAGGCTGTACTTTCCCGAGGTGTGGGAAGCGTACGAACGTGTGCCCCCGTCTGTTCAACGCACGGCCGCGGGCCTGATGCTGCTGCACAAGTACGGCTGCATGTACGCGGACCTGTCGTTGGCCCCGCCGAGGACGGAGCAGCCGTTGTCCGGCGCGGACTGCTTTTTCTTGCCGGGCGAGCTGGCGTTCGCGGCGTCCGTGCGCGGCGCGTCGGTCCCGTACTTTGTGCTGCTGAACATGCTGTCGGGACCCTCAATAGCATGGAACGTGACAACAGCCGCCCGATGGAGCCTGCGCGAGACGCTAATCTCGGCCGGCGGCGGCGACCTGGCCGTGAAGGGCACGTTCCGGGCCGACGTGCTGGGCAGGACCGAGCTGGTGCGTGTGCTGGACCCCGCCGGGTTCGAGCTCGCGCCGTTCCTCGAGGGCCGCGCGCTGGAGGACGAGCGCTACCGGCCGCGGCTGCTGTGGCGGCTGTACGGCGGCTGGCTAATAGCAACGGTGGCAGTCAGTGGTGTCGCAGCAGCGGTGGCGCTGGCGCGCGGCGGCGGCATCTGTTGCTGCCGGGGCTACCGCCTGGTCCTGGTCAAGGGCTACCAGAGCGCGCCCGCAAACTAGCTAGCTAGAGATTGGTTTAGCAACAAACTAAAAAAAGTGCCTCCAGGGAAAAAAATCAAGGACATTTATCCTCAAACCCGCACGTCCATTTTCTTCTTCTTTTAAATCGTGCGGCATTTCTTTTTTTTTCTTTTGGTTTCTTGCTGGCCACCGGTGGGAGGGGCGGGTAAAAGGGGCAAGTGAACCCGGTGGAGAGAAAGGATGTTGGGGGGGGGGGCAGCGGCCGGGAAAAACAGGGGAAGGAAATGGAACAACAGAAAAAGAAAACTGGAGATAGAAACCATCGCAGTGTAGAAAGAAAAAACAGTAAAACACATGGAGCCGATTGACTTGTACAGAAAGCTGGCAACACAAAGTAACGTCCCACTCCTCCGGCGGTTTGTACTGCACTACTAGCAGCTGATATTACGGAAGACCAAAAACAAGTCAGTGGTGGCCCGAGCTCGCAGAGAGTGCCCGTCATGCCAAGAACTCGTACCCTTAATCACGCGTGGTAAATGCGCCACGTGCCTCCGCCTTTCGTGGCAGTGTTGCTGCAATGTGTGCACGTGCTGCAATCGACTGCTTTGGGCTGGTTACGAGGCGCTGGGGCCCTTTCTAAGTCAGGCCCTGACCCTGATCTTCCCCGGTGGCCTGGTGTACGTGACTGGTATCGCGCTCCAATTCGGGGGTGCCGTGTTAAACATAAGTACGCTCCGCAAAATAGGCATTAGCGCCGGATTTTCGTTGCATGATTATATATATGTTCAGGATGTTTTAGATCACCCGCTCCAGAGATTCGATTCCAGGCCCACTTATTTCCAGCTCGCGGTTGGTTTCAATGGCGCCCGCGAAGCCCTAACGCAGGGCGAAGAAGAAGAACGTCCGGATGACTCGGTCCAAGAACTCTGCGACCAGGCTCTGCGGGCAGCAGGGGTTGTGTCGGGGCAAGACTCCGAACAAGAAAATCTGCTGAGCTATCAACTGTCGCAGATCCTGAAGAACGTAGGGGTGGACACTTTGAAGGCGTTAACGACAAGAGACTCGATCTGCAATTTAATCCGCCGAGCGGTCAGCGCACCAGGGACGAGGGTGACTCAGGAAACCCTGGTCATTGCTGCTTATATGCTAACGGACGCGGCAGTAGACGCGATCTATAAGGCCGTACTAGGCAACGCCACAAACACTATACGGCTAGACTCGCCGAATGTAACGTCTA
>WBZZ01001303.1:95000-97500 GCA_019918135.1 Paulinella micropora
ATGTACTTGATGATATGACGTAGTTGATGGAAAACAAGCGGATGCTCAGTCACGCCAAGGTGTTCAATCCAGAGCTTTCTGACCTCCACCTCGTCTTCCAACAGCTTCTTCCATAGTCTTGTGTGATACATTCGTATCCAGGACCTCCAAGCCGCATGTCTGGATCCATATCTCCCAGAAGCTTACACGTTTTTACCCATACCAAGTACTTCTCGGGAGGAAGATTTGTACGCTAATCCCTGGTAACAGTTGGCAGCCCACCTAAGCAGAAAGATCATTAAATACAAACGCAACATCGTGCTTGCCTTTGCGTTTGAACTTAATAGACAGTTGAAGTTAGGGTTAGGGTTAGCAAATATCTCAACTGTATATTAAGTACCAAGTGCAAAACGAGATATCATGTCCAAACAGGGTATATTGTTTTAGCTGGATATATATTGGACAGGATATCTTGTTTTACACTTAGCAAATATTTGTTTTTAAAAGCAAAACAAGATGAACTGGATATCTTGTTTTAAACGGATATATATGCCAACCTGATGTACTCCTCTTCGGTCATGCGAGAACCTTTGTTTCCAACTCCAGCAAACGGAACAGCGGTAGTACGATAACCATTAGTTTGGCAAAAATCGAGCCACTCTTGATCCAGACCTGGATAGTACTTTGGCTCAACCTTCCACTCTTTGTTCTATACTCCGTTCTTTGTTCCAATCTTTCCTTGCTCTTCTCCTCCTTCTCGTCACACTTCTTTTGCCACTTCTTCAATGTCTTTGCATACGAAGCATCAGACTGATTTTTTTTTGTTTGGGAGGAAGCGGAGTTTCAAATTTTTCAGTTGTAATAGGACGCTGTCCTTTAAACAACATCGAGAAGAAACGAAAACAAATTCCGTATCCAGCCGTGTGGGGAAAGTCTGGGGAGATTCGATCGGCTGCAGTCTTGTCGACAACAATCAACGTTGTGGAGCTCTTGAACCCTTGAAAATGTTCTTCACCTTCAGGCAAGGAATCGGCCATCTGACCATAAATACGCGTAGTCTCTAGAAGTTTTGTTGTCAGCTTCTTGATTTTCTAGAAACAGCCAACCCACACCAACGCGATGAGGAATCGCTTTACCTAGGTGCCATGCGTAAGGGCAACCATATCGACTAGCATGCCCCATAACTCCTAACAAGTCCGCGATTGCTGGTGTGTCAGCACAACTTGTCATGACCCACACTTTATGTTCTGCCGATTCCCTGAATAATGCCTCCAACCAAGGATATGCTCTCTTCGGCTTGTAGCCCCATGGTAAAATATCCATGATTGTGAGATTTCAATCTTTATTCCCGACCTGTATGTCAAAATCCATGATCTTGAACGTACTCAGTACCTGCGACAGTTGTTGGGCTCGCCTTCCCTTATGTATAGGAGCACCGACCCAAGAGAAAACGCCACACAACCATTTTTTGAATTCCTGTTCAGACAAGATATGTGCACACGCCTTCAATATCCTGTTCCAACAAAATATATGTGCACACGCCTATAATATCCTGTTCAAACAAGATATGTGCACAAGTCTATAATATCCTGTCCAAACAAGACATATGCATATGTGCACACACCTATAATATCCTGTTCAAACAATATATGTGCACAAGTCTATAATATCCTGTTCCAACAAGACATATGTGCACACATCTATAATATCCTGTTCAAACAAGATATGTGCACAAGTCTATAATATCCTGTCCAAACAAGGCATGTGCACACACCTATAATATCATGTTCAAACAAGATATGTGCACAAGTCTATAATATCCGGTCCAAACAAGACATGTGTGCACACACCTATATTAATATCCTGTTCAAACAAGATATGTGCACAAGTCTATAATATCCTGTTCAAACAAGACAAAGGTGCACAAGTCTATAATATCCGCCAGCCAACACCACCTCCGTGAGCTCTATAGAATTCCCGTAGCAACAAACAGCAACTTCTGACACTGGAATTCAATAGATTACAAGTTTTCTCGGTAAGTAGTAGTAGTAGTAGTAGTAGTAGTAGTAGTAGTAGTAGTAGTAGTAGTAGTAGTAGTTGTAGTAGTAGTAGTAGTAGTAGTAGTAGTAGTAGTAGTAGTAGCCGTAAATGCAGCATCCTGCAGGGCAACAAGCACGTTTTCGCAAGAAAAATTACACACATACCTCAGGTAGCCCTGGGATTGAGTTCAGGTAATCCTCCCACACAGGAGCGTTATGGGAATCTCCAAGAGGAGCTGATGGCTTGTCTCTGACTGACACATAGCAAGGCTGTAACATCTCGAGTTTCTTTCGGTAGTTTCGTTCCTGTGCCTCTCGAAGCAGTTTAGATCGTTGTGGATGAGCACGTAATTCCTCAAGCCACGCAGCCACGCTACAAAAAAGCAAAAAAAAGTACTGGATAGCCGTGTCCACAGCACTGCACAAGCATCTGGGATTAAATCCAGGATGGGTGTGCGGTGCCTCATTCTAGTCATAATCAA
>WBZZ01001304.1:0-31799 GCA_019918135.1 Paulinella micropora
TAGGTAGTTCTAGCAACCATGCTTGGTGTACGCACTTGCACATGCGGCAACGTTTTTGCAAGAGGTTGTTGGGACTGCGGAATAACCTCGGCTTAGTGTAGTCTTGCCCTCAGGAGCTCCATCGGTGGCCCCTATAATCAGTCGAGAGACTGACTAGGTGGGGATGGAGCACCTCGAACAAGGGCATAGAGGCTCATGTCCGGAAACGGATCGTGCCATCAGCTGCATCAGTATGCCTTAGAGGAAGTATATTATTATTATTATTATTTTATTATTATTATTATTATTATTATTATTATTATTATGGTCAAGTTCTACCATTTGGGCCCTGTCGCCAGTTCGATTCCCGTCGGTGCCACCAGTATTTTCATTGAACATACCGGTCCGTCCGGACCAGTATTTTCATTGAACATACCGGTCCGTCTGGAAGTGTTGGAACTGCCCTTGCGGGGGTGTCATTAGAGCCTATCGTCAATTCTTCGTACTCCCCTCACGGGTGAGACGATGGAGGCGCATGTGCAGAAATGCATCAGCCATTGACAGAGAAGCACTATTATTATTATTATTATTATTATTATTATTATTATTATTATTATTATTACTATTATTACTATTATTACTATTATTATTATTATTATAATTATTATTATTATTATTATTATTATTATTATTATTATTATTATTATTATTATTATTAACTCATAATCCTTTGGTGGTAGATGCTGGGGAGGAGGGTCGTTGCGCGCGTAAAAGATCTTAAACTCCGCATATGCTGGTTGATAGCCCAGGACCCAGCAGACACCAGATTGTTATGGGTGGGGTTTCGAGGCAGCTCTAGCAACCGCGCTTGGTGTATGCACTTGCACATTCGGTGACGTCTTGCAAGGTTGCTGGGACTGCGGAATAACCTCGGCTTAGTGCAGTCTTGCCCTCAGGAGCTCCATCGGTGGCCCCGATCATCAGGCGAGAGACTGACACGGGGGGGTGGAGGACCTCGAACAAGGGTATTGGAGGCTTATGTCCGTTGAGGATATGCCATTAGCTGCATCAGTACGCCTCAGATATAGTATTATTATTATTATTATTATTATTATTATTATTATTATTATTATTATTATTATTATTATTATTATTATTATTATATTATTATGGACACCGTGATAGCCCAGTGGTCAAGTTCTACCATCTGGGCCCTGTCGCCAGTTCGATTCCCGTCGGTGCCACCCGTATTTTCATTGAACATACCGGTCCGTCTGGAAGTGTTGGAACTGCCCTTGCGGGGGTGTCATTAGAGCCTATCGTCAATTCTTCGAACTCCCCTCACGGGTGAGACGATGGAGGCGCATGTGCAGATTTGCATCAGCCATTGACAGAGAAGCACTATCATTATTATTATTATTATTATTATTATTATTATTATTATTATTATTATTATTGGACACCGTGATAGCCCAGTGGTCAAGTTCTACCATCTGGGCCCTGTCGCCAGTTCGATTCCCGTCGGTGCCACCAGTATTTTCATTGAACATACCGGTCTATTTCTGGACCAGTATTTTCATTGAACATACCGGCCCGTCTGGAAGTGTTGGAACTGCCCTTGCGGGGGTGTCATTAGAGCTTATCGTCAATTCTTCGTACTCCCCTCACGGGTGAGACGATGGAGGCGCATGTGCAGAAATGCATCAGCCATTGACAGAGAAGCACTATTATTATTATTATTATTATTATTATTATTATTATTATTATTATTATTATTATTATTATGGACACCGTGATAGCCCAGTGGTCAAGTTCTACCATCTGGGCCCTGTCGCCAGTTCGATTCCCGTGTGCCACCAGTATTCTCATTGAACATACCGGTCCGTCTGGAAGTGTCGGAACTGCCCGTGCGGGGGTGTCATTAGAGCCTATCGTCAATTCTTCGTACTCCCCTCACGGGTGAGACGATGGAGGCGCATGTGCAGATTTGCATCAGCCATTGACAGAGAAGCACTATTATTATTATTAGTATTATTAGTATTATTAGTATTATTAGTATTTATTATTATTATTATTATTATTATTATTATTATTATTATTATTATTATTATTATTATTATTATTATTATTATTATTATTATTATTATTATGGACACCGTGATAGCCCAGTGGTCAAGTTCTACCATCTGGGCCCTGTCGCCAGTTCGATTCCCGTCGGTGCCACCAGTATTTTCATTGAACATACCGGTCCGTCTGGAAGTGTTGGAACTGCCCTTGCGGGGGTGTCATTAGAGCCTATCGTCAATTCTTCGTACTCCCCTCACGGGTGAGACGATGGAGGCGCATGTGCAGATTTGCATCAGCCATTGACAGAGAAGCACTATTATTATTATTATTATTATTATTATTATTATTATTATTATTATTAATGGACACCGTGATAGCCCAGTGGTCAAGTTCTACCATCTGGGCCCTGTCGCCAGTTCGATTCCCGTCGGTGCCACCAGTATTTTCATTGAACATACCGGTCCGTCTGGACCAGTATTTTCATTGAACATACCGGTCCGTCTGGAAGTGTTGGAACTGCCTTTGCGGGGGTGTCATTAGAGCTTATCGTCAATTCTTCGTACTCCCCTCACGGGTGAGACGATGGAGGCGCATGTGCAGAAATGCATCAGCCATTGACAGAGAAGCACTATTATTATTATTATTATTATTATTATTATTATTATTATTATTATTATTATCCCTGAAAGGTATTGGTCAAGGGGGTGGGGGGTTCGGGGGGAGGGGGAAAATGAAAATTGTGTACCCCACCCCCCACCCCCCCCCCCCCACCCCCAACAATTTCCGTACCCCTGTCGGAATAAATCATATGGTTTGTCGGAACAAGGAGGAGTTCGGAGCTCATATTTGCAGGGTTGCTAGCCCCAGACTCGATCTTGATCTGATATGATTTTTTTGGAATTCACGCAAATATTTACGTTAGGGCAGTGTCCTGAATGCCAAATTTCCTTGTTTTTTTTCGCACCCCTGTCCCTATAAATCATGGTTTGTGTGAACCAGGAGGAGTTCGGAGCTCATATTGACAGGGTGGCTAGCCCCAGACTCGATCTTGATGCTGATATGATTTTTTTTTGGAATTCACGCAAATATTTGCGTTAGGGTAGTGCCCTGAATGCCAAATTTCCTTGTTTCTTTGGCCTTTTTTTTGCACCCCCCATCCCTATAAATCATGGTTTGTGGGAACCAGGAGGAGTTGGGAGCTCATATTGGCTGGGTGGTTAGCCCCAGACTCGATCTTGATGCTGGTATAATTTTTTTGGAATTCGCGCAAATATTTGCGTTAGGGGAGTGTCCTGAATGCCAAATTTCCTTGTTTTTTGGTTTGAGGTAGTTCTAGCAACCATGCTTGGTGTACGCACTTGCACATGCGGCAACGTTTTGCAAGAGGTTGTTGGGACTGCGGAATAACCTCGGCTTAGTGTAGTCTTGCCCTCAGGAGCTCCATCGGTGGCCCTATAATCAGTCGAGAGACTGACTAGGTGGGGATGGAGCACCTCGAACAAGGGCATGGAGGCTCATGTCCGGAAACGGATCGTGCCATCAGCTGCATCAGTATGCCTTAGAGGAAGTATATTATTATTTTATTATTATTATTATTATTATTACTATTATTACTATCATTATTATCCCTGAAAGGTGTTGGAGTAGGAGGTGGGGGTTTGGGGGGAGGGGGAAAATGGAAATTGTGTACCCCCCCCCCCCACTTTCGGCACCCCTGTCGGAATAAAGCATGCTTTGTGGGAACCAGGAGGAGTTGGGAGCTCATATTTGCAGGGTGGCTAGCCCCAGACTCGATGTTGATGCTGATATGATTTTTTTGGAATTCACGCAAATATTTGCGTTAGGGCAGTGTCCTGAATGCCATATTTCCTTGTTTTTTTGGCATTTGTTTGCACCCCCGATCCCTATAAATCATGGTTTGTGGGAACCAGGAGGAGTTGGGAGCTCATATTTGCACGGTGGCTAGCCCCAGACTCGATCTTGATGCTGATATAATTTTTTTTGGAATTCACACAAATATTTGCGTTAGGGGAGTGTCCTGAATGCCAAATTTCCTTGTTTTTAGCAGTACTTGCCGGTGCCTCCGGCAATGGAACGTACCCTGTCGACGGGGCAGGGGGGTTCCGGGGGGCCCTCCCCCCCAGGAACCCCAGCCCGGCGATTGTACGTACCCGTTTCGGTCGCGGGTGGCACCCACACCAGAAAATTGAGGTCTTGTGCCACCAGGCGCCCTCCTGCAATTGAACGTACCCTGTCGACGGGGCAGGGGATGGTCCGGGGGGCCCTCCCCCGGGAACCCCAGCCCGGCGTTTGTACGTACCAGTTTTGGTCGCGGGGTGGCACCCACACCAGAAAATTGAGGTCTTGTGCCACCAGGCGCCGTTTGCCCACACCAGAGGGAGTTAGCGGCTGATATTTGGTGTATCTGACACTTCTTGATGAGCTCTCTTCGAAAATATAAATTTGTGGCGCTGGGTGGCCTACACACCGGAAAATTGAGGTTTTTCGCCACCAGGCGCCGTTTGCGCACACCTGAGGGAGTTTGAGGCTGATGTTTGGTGTACCCGACACCTCTCGGTGCGCTCTCTTCGGAGATAAAAAAGTTTTGGTGGCGGGTGGCACAAAAACCAGAGATTTTAGGTTTTTGTGCCACCAGAGCTTACACTTGCGTTCTGCTGGTACCTCCGGCAATTGAACGTACCCTGTCGACGGGAAAGGGGGGTCCGGGGGGCTCTCCCCCCGGGAACCCCAGCCCGAGGGAGGGGGGGGGGGGGGGGGTGCGCGAAGCGCACCGCAAACCATCCTTTCAGGTGTTGGCGCAGCCCCTAGTTATTATTATTATTATTATTATTATTATTATTATTATTATTATTATTATTATTATTAATGGACACCGTGATAGCCCAGTGGTCAAGTTCTACCATCTGGGCCCTTTCGCCAGTTCGATTCCCGTCGGTGCCACCAATATTTTCATTGAACATACCGGTCCGTCTGGACCAGTATTTTCATTGAACATACCGGTCCGTCTGGAAGTGTTGGAACTGCCCTTGCGGGGGTGTCATTACAGCCCATCGTCAATTCTTCGTACTCCCCTCACGGGTGAGACGATGGAGGCGCATGTGCAGAAATGCATCAGCCATTGACAGAGAAGCACTATTATTATTAATGTTATTATTATTATTATTATTATCATTATTACTATTATTATTATTATTATTATTATTATTGTTATTATTGTTATTACTATTATTATTATTATTATTATTATTATTATTATTATTATTATCGTTATCGTTATTATTATCATTGTTATTATTATTATTATTATTAATGGACACCGTGATAGCCCAGTGGTCAAGTTCTACCATCTGGGCCCTGTCGCCAGTTCGATTCCCGTCGGTGCCACCAGTATTTTCATTGAACATACCGGTCCGTCTGGAAGTGTTGGAACTGCCCGTGCGGGGGTGTCATTAGAGCCTATCGTCAATTCTTCGTACTCCCCTCACGGGTGAGACGATGGAGGCGCATGTGCAGATTTGCATCAGCATTTGACAGAGAAGCACTATTATTATTGTTATTATTATTATCATTATGTCTGCCTCCCTTCACCCTACATAAATGTCTTCCCCCTGGAACGGCCTCTTCACGCTCGGCCAATAATATAATATTACAATATAGAGTAGAATAAAGTATAATAGAGTAGAATAGAATAGACAATAACAGAATTGAGTAGAATACAACAGACTGAGACTGCATACTGTCTTATCTGCAGAGGTGTCTTCTTCTTCGCCTTGGGACGGGCTCTTCTCGCTGGTGGCCGAAGCCACCTCCACTACCGAGCACAGCAGCAGGTCCGTACGCTATTACTAAGGATATTTAAGTGGTAGAACAGCCCATCTTTGAGCTAATTTTTCTCAATCAATGTAAGATACGAAAAATGCATAGCACACCGTTGGACAGCTCTTGTCCTGAGCTTTCAAATGATGGCTTCAGCTTGTCATATCACTTCGATCGGTTGGAGAACGATGAGATCAAAGTTGGAGGGTTTAGCCTCTTGACTATCCGTAATAATAGAATCGCCAACGGTTTCTCCTAGATTATGCACGTCAGAAGCCACTAGATAGGCAGGTGAAGATGCGCTAATTTTCAGGAAAAGTCAGAACTGCAAATACCGCGAAAATTTCGCTGCCTT
The DNA here is from genome assembly GCA_019918135.1 of Paulinella micropora. Lineage (NCBI taxonomy): Eukaryota > Cercozoa > Imbricatea > Euglyphida > Paulinellidae > Paulinella > Paulinella micropora. The sequence goes on from WBZZ01001304.1 coordinate 6,239, forward strand.
CACCATAAGCTCAGATTGAACATATGATTTTTTCCCCCCTCCTCTAGTAGCAGCACAGAGCAGGCGGAGTCCGCTGAACACATCGACCTACACAGCCCGCAGCTTACGAATAGCACGCCTCTGCTTCTGCTGCAAGTCAAGGCCAAGAAGAGAAAGAAAAAGAAGAGTAAGGACAAGGACAAGGACAAGGACAAGGGCAAGATCAAGGACACAGACAAGGACAAGGACAAGGACAATGACAAGGACAAGGACAAGGACAAGGACAACCCGGTGCAGAAAAAAAGGAAATTTTCGAATCAGTCAGAGACGATACAAGGAGAAGCTGCAGACAAACGAGAAAGAAAAGACACAGAAGCCAAAGCTGGAGAGGGGCCTTAGGTGCTTCATTATTTATTATTTATTTTGGATTCATAGTGTATGGCATCTGTGACTGCTGTTTGAGCTCTAACAACTGCAGGCACTGTTACCGGTATTTATTAATATTAATATTATTTCATAATATAGTCAGAAATTTCAATAAGTCTGAATAGTCACTGTGACCGGCCTGTTATATACCAAACTCAGATAGTAAAAGTCCGAAGTTTCAAGGCTCGGAGGCTGACAGTGAATCAAGTTCAGTGAATCGACTCGATTGATTATATTACTTGAATAACAGTCTTTGAAAAAAGTTGAAATAAACAGCCTCAGTGTCAAAGTCAGATTCTGATTATCTTTTAATAATCATTATTAATAATACCCCTTATGCCACCCTGGCAGTGCACTGCCACCGTGCCAGTGCACTGCCGCCAAAATTCCAGTGTTTTTTGGCAGGACTGGCCTGAAGTTCAATGTTTGTGGAGGTTGCGATTTGAGGCCGGACTCACTGTCAAATTTGAGTGCTCAGCTGACATGTGCATCTCCAGACTGTCACGGTGATGATTCGTATATCAATCACTGTGATGATACGTGACAGAGCCTTCGCAGATAGTTGCAGCCTGAACAATTATCAGCCCGGACCGTAGGCTGAGCACCTTAACGACCGGGCAAAACCTTTACTGTTGAAAATTCACTCTTTTTGACCAGTTCATTAGATTCTCCTCTGCACGACGTTTCGACTTCACTATATTAATATAACTAGTTTTCGATTTCGTTCCGAGAAATGATCTCAAACGATTAAGTCAAAGTTCTTTTTAGAAAAGATCAACTATTGCATTTTTCCCACTCTATTGCATTTTCCCCCTATTTCCAGTGAAAAACGCACGTTTGTGCGTATGTATGACTGAAAAAAAGAGAAGCAACAAAAACAAAGAGAGAAAGAAAGAAAAACAAAGAAACTAGGAAAGAAGAAAGACTCCAAAGAAAAAAGTCAGAAAAAAGAAGAAACAAAGAAAAGAAAATAAAAAGAAAGAAAGAAAGAAAGAGAGAAAGAAAGACAGAAGAAAAGAAAGAAAGAAAGAAAGAAAGAAAGAAAGAAAGAAAGAAAGAGTAGTGCAGAACTTTCATACATATATGTACTTTTTAGCAATGTCATGGTCGCGTGTGGTGCCACTACGGGGCACAGTATGGAACGTATGCACTTACGCGTGTATGCATGCATACATTCATGCACATGATCAGTTATTTGTTGTGTTTTTCTGCATGTCTGCAGTTCATCGCTGATAGATATTACCGTCGACATTCAAGTCAAGCAAGCACACAATTTTTTTTAATTTTGGATGAAATTCCAATAATGTGCTATAAATCTTAATTTGGACGGAAATTCTATGTGAAACAAAAAAAGCTTTTACACATATATTAATTGAACCATGAAAAATTAAAATTCAGTTTTTGATTAAATTTAATTTTTCTGATTTTTGAGCACAGGAGTTTATTATTTAATATACTTAATATTAATTAATATTTTAAAAATATAAACATTGATAAATTGATTGCGGCGCCGATGATATGATGACTATAATTGTTGATACCAAGACTTACAATGACGCAAAAACTTATATTTAATGAGTCATGCTATTCTTGAACGATTCCCATATTGCAAGTAGATTAGTCTTATGCTCTTATGCTGTGTCTTGAAACATGTCAATAGTAAAAACTACATGTGCTGAGTCACCTGTAATGTATTAATATCATCGCGTATACCTTTACGCCCAAAGATTCAAGCCTTTCATATCGTTCTCGATCTGCTCCTGGTCATCAGGACGAATATGCAATCCTTCCAAATGTGGCAACAAAGTAAATGAATCAGTGATGATTTCGTCTCCGTCTACTGTAATGTACTATTAATACCTGTTACTCCACCTAGTCAATTTACCAGTAATTTGGATAGTCTTAGTCATAGGCAAGTTCATAGGCCGGACAGTTATTAATACCTTTATTACTGACAAGGACACTTTATAGAGTATTCGCGAATCATAGTCTGGAATGCCTAGAATCAAATGAGTATTACCATTCTGTTAAGGTCACCACATTTTGTGTGACCCAAAGTCATTAAAAGTCTTTTCTTCGGTTATTCTTTACCCTTAGCGGGGTAGCTTCCCTAAACTCTGCGTTTGAGTGATAGATTACTTTGGTTATGAGCCTTGACAAGGAGGCAAGCGTGCCAAAGCATGTATTGAGTCAAGTGCCCATGTTCGAGGGCAACGACCAAAGCTTTTGGCCTTGGTCAAGCAAGTTTCAGAAGCACATGCAGGGGATATCTGTCCACGTGGCAGAGATGGTATCTCTGGCATTAGCCGACCCAGCTAAAGCCAAAAGGGATTTTCCTTACGACGAAGCAAGGGCTAACACGGCAGAAGACTTAGAAGAGCCCGACACGCCCATAAGTGATAGTGAGGAAGATGAAGAGTCAGACACCTCTCAGAGAGGAAGACAGAGACCCCAGACAAAGAAAGAAGATATCAAACAGCCAGAAGGTTGGGATAAAATGACAGCAGAACAAAAGAGAGAGTGGAAAGAGAAAGAAGCAAGGAAAAAGAAAAGACAAAGTATGAAACAAAACCAAGAAGAAAGACAGCTATCCGCAAAGAGAAGAAATATTATGAAAGGATGAAAACTTTGCAGTTATGTCTGTCTGTGGCTTTGTCCAAAGACAATGTATCTAATTTCCTGCGAACACAGAAGACGAAAGGACCCATTGAAGAGTTGATAGTAGTAAGAGATCAATGGGGAGGCATTTCCGGAGCAGGTAGGTACATGTTAGAGAAAGAGTTTGAGAGAACGAGACCAAGGGCAGGTCAGAGGTATGTAGACTGGCTAAATGAATTTCTCGCAAAGAAAATCCAGCTTGAAAGTTTACGTGGGGCGCCATTTTCCGATGAGGAAGCAAAGAGAAAGCTATTTAAGAAATTGCGCTACCATCCAGCTTTCGGGGATAAATTTCAGGTGGACCACTATGATCTCCCGGCCAGACTAAGACCAAATTTCTCGGAACTATGCGAAGCATCTAGGGAAAGATGATTAATGTGGGAAGAAAAAGAAAGACGTAACAATTTCCGTGAGAGAAAAACTCAAATTCGCAAAGACAACAAGAAATCTCGGGATGGCAAGCAGCGGCAAGAGACCAATCTCCTGATGGATAATAAAGGGAAAAGGGGAGACAATAAACCGGGACCAAAGACAGCTCCAAACTGGACGCTCAAAGTCACGTGTTTCGGATGTGATGCCAAAGGCCATACCATGAGATATTGTCCGGTGATTTCGGAAAAGTTCCGCAAAGAAGGAAAATTAAAACGGAATCAAACGGAAGACAAAGGCACGGAACAAGAAAAGAACGAACAAAAGAACAATTACAAAAACAAAAAAAACCCTTTCATAAGAAAAAGAAAGCACTCACTTTGATAACAACCGGCAACGACAAAAACGAAGACGAACAAAGTGACTCTGATACAAACGTTGCTTTAATCCATATGGGGAATACTTATGATAAGAGCGATGATGATGAGGAAGAAAGAGAAAGAGATGACGAGCAACCAAGCTCACCTCATCACAAATCTATAAGTCCCCAAGCCCTTTTGAACGATACAAAGACTACACCTAGGGTAGGGAATAGACATAGTGAGAGTGGAGAAGTACGGGAAGTGCGGTTAGTATCGGCCACCCTACGAGGTCCCTCCTCACTACGGGGAGAAGGCAAGGAAGAGCGGTTAGTATCCGCCACCCCACGATGTTCCCCAGTCACCCCTAACCCTAACGAAACTCCTTTGAGGCTTGAGAGTTCTTACGGAGTCACGCCTGACACAAAATGTGCCGGAATAAACAGACGCAAAAAACCGTGTAATGTTTCCGTTGAAAAATCAAAAGGAAAAGGAATATACGCAAATCACGCGAAACGATTATCTTATGCGAGGTACTGCGGATATCACGCCACACAAGACCCAGATTATCCGGAGTTGGATTTGTCGGTAAGTCCCGTGTTGCGTCCCCCCAAATCTCCTTACTACCCAGACGAACGAGGTCTTAAAGCTGCGGCATTGGAAAAGTCTCATAAAATTACGCAAAGACTCGTTTTCGGGGAATTTGAAACTTTACGTGACACCAAAATTTCCACAAGTCCACAAGTCTCGCAAAATATTCCGCAACAACCACGCAAACATAATCCATTTTCTAGTCAGCGGACCGGCCAGAGCAGAGAAGGGAAAGAAGAGAGTGGAGTGGATGAGGGAGAGCAACGACTTGGGCCCACTTCTCTGTCAACAAGTTTGGCAACCAAATAGGTCCCACCTCACAACAACTCCAAATCTCTAGTTCTAGACCAATCACAGCACTCCCACCAACACAGACAACAAACACGCAACCCATCAACCCTCCCGTCATAACCTTCAAAGATATAAACGAAATAGCTAAAACGTTGATGAATGAGTGCGTGAGGGGAATGAATGGAGAAGTGATGCGTGTCGTGAGTGGCAAGCTAGAGAGAGATGACTTTTTGACTGACATAGTAAGAGCAATAGAAGGAATGTACTTGGAGAGAGCAGTCAGACAGAGTCCCATCAATACACCTCCACAACTCACAGAAGAGGGACAAGGTGAGGGTAGAGGAGTCTCTGAGGGTGAACTAGAAACAGAGACAGAGACAGAAGGAGAGACAGAGCATGTACTGATAGATGTGAGAAAAAGAGTGATGAAAAAGAGAGACATGACAGTACAGGATAGTGGAGCAAGCACAGACATATCATGCAGAGAAGACAGATTGACGGATGTCGATGAGATAGACCCGGTAGAACTACTGACAGGTAATGGAGAAAGGGAGTTGAGTAAGTCAGGAAGAGCTAGGCTGACTGTGATAGATGGGAAAGGAAGGCCTAGAGCAGTAGAAAAGAAGATGTTACTCGACACTACCTTACCAGTTAGCATAGTCTCTACAGGACAGATGGACCACAGACACAACAGATCAGTCATCCACCAAAACGGACAGTTAGTAATAATCAAACACCCCATCCACATTAACGAGAGTGACATATTAGTAAGGGGAAGATTAACTAAGAGTATGATATATAGATGGGATGACGAATATGATGAACCATTGAAAGTCAACGAAAGATATGATCATTTCGCAACAAGAGGGTAGAAGGGGAGGGAAGCCCCACAAATGAGAACAAAAACGAGACAAGTAAGCATGAAGTAAATAAGAGAGAGAAAGAATTACACGTAGATATAGTATTATATGAAGCTTACCCCAGAAAGTCAGACAAACCTAGAAAGATAGGAATCAAGCTTTTTCACTATGCCTGTGGGCATTATGGGTTAACAAAGATGCGCCTATTGGCAAAAATTTTGAACATTAAGTTAGTTGGTGACGAGAGCGATGTGAGATTTTGCGAATCTTGCATGATAGGAAAGTCTGAACGTTTGCCACGTTTTGCAGTTAATACAATAGAAAGAGCCCAAAAGCCAGGTATAATTCTACACATAGAGACATCAGGACCGTGGGCAACTAGATTAATAGGTGGTAAACGGTATAAATTTTCGGTCACCGACGACTACTCACTGTTCATTCTTGACTATTATTTAGCCCATAAGAATGAGTTTGTAGATTGCTTAAAACAAGCGGTAGCCTTTTATGAGAGACAAACAGGAAACAAAGTAAAGGAAATTCGCGCAGATCAAGAATTCCATATTCCGGAGGAAGTCATTAAGTGGTGGAAAAATATTCGCTTTATTTGGAAAACCTCCGCGACAAACGATAAAGACGGGAATCCTATTGCGGAAAAAGTGAATGATATTACGGCGGGGCCTGCACGAGCAATGAGATATCACGCTAAATTACCGCCGCAATTCTGGGCAGAATTAGAACACGCAGCAACAAGCATTCACAACATACTACCGGCAATTCACGGGGAACGCAAAGGAATTTCGCCTTATGAGCAGCTGTTAGGTAGAAAACCAACACTCTTTCATTTAAAACCAATAGGATGTATGGGTGTGTTACATATACCTAAGACTAAAGTGCGGAAGGGAGAGTACAAAGGGAAAAAGGTGATGCTAGTAGGATATGATCTATTTCGGGATCTATACCGCGTATGGGATGGTAAGAAGATAATTTCCGGAGTGAGAGATGTGAGATTTAATATTCACAAAATCGGTAAACAAGCTCATCCTCCTAAACTAGTGTCGTGGGATAATGATGACTCTGAGGGGGAGAATGAGAATGAGAGCGAGCAACCACACACATCTCCACAAGCGTCACCACCCCAATCACCACCCCAATCACCACCTCAATCACCTAGTCACCGCACAACGTCAACAACGACCACCCAACAACACACTTTGATGAAGTTGAGGGGGAGACAGAGAATGTTGATATCGATGCGAATGAGAATGAGCATGAAAATGAGCATGTGGAGAAGAATACATTGGATCACAAACATACACGCCTACACACAAGTCCAGAGCCACATTATCCACAACAATTACCCCCAGAGCACAAGATCAAGCCACAAGAGCATACAAATGAACAAGATCCAACAGATCCACTAAAATACATGAAAGAAGAGCATACGAAGAAAAATCACCACCATCTAAGGGATTAACGTGGGAGCAGAGTCAGAGAGTAACGGAGAGTAACATAATCCCCGGTAAAAGGCAGCGCAAGGCAGTAGAGAGATTTACCCCTAGCAATGAGCCCAAGAGAGAAAAGAGAGAGGCTCAAGAGCTAATAGGTAAGGTAGTAAGAGTGCCCGCGCGTGCATGGGGAGATGGATGGGCGAAGAAAAAGTACGGTGAGGGATGGGAGAGCATAGTACGAGTAGGGGTAGTCAGCAGAGTGAGTGACCCCAGAGATAGACTCGTAGTAAGAGACAGACCTCAGCCCACCCACATAGTTAAGTTTGAGGACGAAGAAGAACGGATGTTGAATTCGGAAATCCTCAAATACTCCGTGAAAGATCCCGAATACCCGTTACAAAGTCCCGCTAATATGTTTTTATGCGATGACCGTATGGTGGCAGATGAGATTCGTGATTTTTATTTGTATGTAGATATCAGAGTACCCAAAGATGTCATAGAGGAAGGTTTGACAGCTAAAGATGTTTTAGAGGGTATGAAAACAGAGCTAAAAGCTCTTCAATCCTTTAACACATACACATGGGTACCCCATAAGGAGGCAAGCAAGGCAGGAGTTAGTAAGATAGTTAGATTGACATGGGTTCACAAAGTAAAGTTAGATGAGAACGGGAAAAAGTTCATAAAGTCTCGTTTAGCTTTACGGGGAGATATGTTAGAACCCGGTGTTAGCTATAACCCAGATCAGCTCTTTGTTCCTTGCGCCGCGCACCATTCACTTTTATTTCTCGCCAAACTAGCTGCCTGGCACAAACACAAACTATACGGCATAGATTTTAAAAATGCATACCTAAATGCTCGTATGAATGACCCTGTTTATGCATATGCGCCAGAGAGTGTAGACAGAGAAGGGCATGAGGGGATGATATGGCGTATAGATGGTGCTTTATATGGTGCACCACAGGCAGGAAGAAGATGGTATGAGATATTAGCACCCAAGTCAGAGGAGCTAGGTTTTAGGTCGCTAGATTCAGACTTATGTATGTTTGTAGAAAATGATAAAGCTTTGAGAGAGGCGATAGTAGGGATATTTCATGTTGATGACTTGTTGTTCACCGCACCAAACAAACAAGCATATGAGCGTTTTGCGTCCGCATTAGAAAAACATTTCCGCTCAAAAGACTCGGTATTGCCCGTGAATTCAAAGGAATATAGAGCAATCGAACGGAAAAATAATTTTGCATCAGCGAAAATATCAGCAGCAGATACTAAAAGAGGTAGGCTACGATTCTGCTAAACCCGTTAGTACTCCAGCGCAAGAACATTTCACGGAACCGATGTCGGAATCAGCTAGCTTGCGAAAATTTTCAATTCCTAGTCTAGTTGGTCGTTTGCTATTTCTCGCAAAGATGACAAGACCCGATATAGAACAAGCACTAAATTCGGCAAGTGTCATGCAAACTATCGATAAGGGAATAACTTATGCGATGTTAGGCAGAATCTTTCGTTATTTAGTTAACTCTTATCGAGGTTTAGCTTACCATGAGCCTAAGTCAGAGCAAGAAGGGCAAACCTATCCAAAACTTTCCATGTGGCCCGACGCGGCTCACAAAGTTTGTAAGAAAACAGGGAAGTCCCGCACTGGATTCGTGATCCTATGGGGCAGCGATCCAGTTGCATGGTTATCAAAGCGACAGAGTCGCATCGCCCTGAGTTCCAATGATGCTGAAATATTTGCAGCAACTGAGTGCATTAGAGAGGGACTTGCACTAAAACACATTACACAAGAACTAAACATAGCCCAAAAGAGCCCGATAGAATTATTCGAGGATAACTCTCAAACAGTCTTAGCGGCAGAGAGGGGTATGTCAGGTAATAGAACTAAACACTTACCTTTAGAATTACACTTTATGCACCACCTACACAGAGACGGTGAGATTAAGTTTGTAAAAGTAGGTACGAAGAAGCAGATAGATGATGTAATGACAAAATATTTACCGAAAGAACAATTCGAGTATTTACTTCACAAATTTACGGTAAAGCTCAAGTAATTTCGGGATTTGCGTGTCCACTCACCTATATTTGCTTTGAGTGTTTTGTGCAGTTTGTTGCTTGTTGCAGCAGCTTTGCTTTGCGCAGGGGTCAAGAGCCGTCGAGCCGAGGCTGGGTAGCCGACTGCCACGCGAGGCCGGCAGCCGCGAGGCTTTCCCTGGCTAACTTAGCAATTTAAATTCTTTCTATCATTCTTTCTGTCCTAGAATAGGAAATCTAAATTTTTTTTTATTTTGCTACCCTCTACGGGAAGCGCTTGCAAATTTTTGAACACATACATACTTCATACATGTTACTGCATGACTACACATATATACATACATAGAGGATGTGATGTAAATGGGAGTTGATATTTAACCTTCGGGTAACCCATAACTGATCCTCAACACTATTTTTTCATATTTACACACTAATATAGCCTATGACTTGCGACTAAGGGGGAGCGTTGTAATGCACTATTAATACCCGTTACTCCACCTAGTCAATTTACCGGTAATTTGGATAGTCTTAGTCATAGGCAAGTTCATAGGCCGGACAGTTATTAATACCTTTATTACTGACAAGGACACTTTATAGAGTATTCGCGAATCATAGTCTGGAATGCCTAGAATCAAATGAGTATTACCATTCTGTTAAGGTCACCACATTTTGTGTGACCCAAAGTCATTAAAAGTCTTTTCTTCGGTTATTCTTTACCCTTAGCGGGGTAGCTTCCCTAAACTCTGCGTTTGAGTGATAGATTACTTTGCACTGTAAAAGCTGTATATCCTGCTGGGCGTTGCTCGCAGATTTTTTCATCGTTGCCGGAACGACTCAGCCATGATTTCGAATACAAAGCTGTTAGACGGCTCCTAGCACCTGTAGGAGCAGTTGCGCCATGTTGGCCACGATGCGGCTGGATTGTGTAAACATGCAGTACAATCTTACTTCCTGCAGCAAGTAGGGTTTTGTTGTTGTTTGATACCTTGGAAAGCTTGACGCCCATGACTTCTCCTAAATAAAAAGCTCCGGGCCAACCGTATGCTTTCATGTTAAGCGCAGCCATCTGGCCCAAAGATGGTAGGTCTTGCTCAGTAAGTAGCTTGTTGACCGCATCCAATCCTCCATCTGGAAAGAAAGAAAGGAGAAAAAAAAGGGAGAGAGAGAGAGAGAGAGAGAGAGAGAGAGAGAAATGGAGCTCGGAACAGGAAGCGAGAGCGTGAAAGTGGATGAAAAAAAAGAAAAAAAATGTGTGTGTGTGTGTGTGTTTATGAGAGAGAGAGAGAGAGACACACACACAGACAGACAGAGAGAGACAGAGAGAGAGAGAGAGAGAGACCTTGGACATCTTGAATGCGGACGTACTTTGCGTACAGCTCCTTCTCTTCAGTGGAGAGCTTGCCTTGCCCAGAAAGGTTGTAAAGTTCTAATATCTTAGGAGATTTTTCATCAACTTCAACCGATGAGTCTGGTAACGATCGTTGGATGGTCACGCGATGCTGATGATGGTTTCCCTTGCTGGGATATGATCTAGACTTATCTGTTGCGATTTCTTTTTTTCCAGTCGATAGCTCCGATGCATGCATGTTTTTGGATCCCGAAGCGAGACGTTGCTTCTTCTTAATTTCGAATTCAGAAGGATCGATGTCCGATTCAGAATCTTCATCCATAGAAAGATCGATCAGGCTCGCTGAAGGAGACCTCGCAGGGCGTAGCTGAGACATAGAATTTTGCTGGAGCGGCTCCAAAACCCTTGAGATACCGGGATGAGTAATGTGCTTCAGCCGGCGCTTGGTAGCTTTCTCCTTTTGGCTTCTCTCCTGTATGTAGTCGACGACTTCCAAAAACTGCACTCGATCTCCCTCAGGCTTGGTTTGAGGTCTCGCAGATGTACCAAATCGTTCCAAAATATCTTCGTTCTGCACCACCAAGACAAACACACATCAAACAATATGTTACAATGTCTGTATATATATGTGTATATAAATGTATGTTTATTACATTGTACATGTATGTTATATTTGTGTATGTTTGTATGTATACACTTATGTATGTGAATATGCATATAATATATATAGTACTAGCTGTTAGAAAAAGATATTATGAACTGAGCATCGTATGCACCTCCTGCACAGATGCCATCAGAGACTTAGCTTGTCGTTGCTCTCTTTTCAGGGCGAAAGCTTCTTCGCAAAGTCTTCTTCCTTCGTCTGCTTCCACTTTCGTTCCCATGATAGCATTTCCCCAGTCCTGGGGGTCTCCTTCCAGTTTGAGAGCTTGTGCAAAGCTCTTCACTTTACCTCTATATATGCATACAACAATACTGCGTTCGTATAAACATACCAGACATTTATATAATTCATACATATATATATACATATATATATATGTATTTTTACATGCATAAATACTTACATAGCTAAAGTTTTCAGACATACATGAACTGAGAGCAAGAGTAAGACATATATCAATACCGCATGAGTGAGCCGGTTGGTTGAATATCGTCCAACTCGCGCTGCCTCTTGAGCTCCTTCACCTCCCGTTTGGACTCCAGTTGTGCTGCATTTTCCCTCTTCAGCGCAACAACGATTGCAACGAGAAGGTTCTTGGAAAACTCTGCCTCCGTACGCATCTTCTCGAACAGCTCGTTCTTGCGAGTCGCCAGTTTAAACTCCTTCTCGCTCTCGCAATGCACACTGACTCCCGCTTCTTGGTCATGCAATGTCCAGGCATCTCCAGCTGGTTCGCCCTTGTCCTTTACTCCTTTCTTGCGTACCTCGGTGAGTTTGTCACAAACTGCCACGTAAGTGACTCGCGCTCGAACTGTCTTGCTCCAAGCGCAGCGAAGATTTATCTTCAGCCCCACAGAATTTGTTCCAAGGGCAAGCGAATCAACCTTTTCAGAGTTAGGCTTCGGTGCCAAAACCAGCGGATCTTGCGGTGAATGCAAAAGAAAGGCATTGAGTCCAGAATTATTGAGTTTCTAGATCTGGTTTCAGTGGTGTATGCAAAAAGGCATTTGCAACAGACAACTTGAATAGCTATGTCCATTTGGGTTTTCTTGAGACCAGTTACGTCTTCAAGCTTGTAGTTCGGCATCTGTAGAATCAGATACAGTGTATAGTCGAACTGTAGTTTGCGTGAAGAAATAAGGAGGTAGAAGCTATAATTTAACCTTACTCTTGCTAGGTTGGCTGTTTCTTGGATTGTGAGAGAGAACCAACCCCAAAAATTGTCCTAGAAAAATTTTGGCGCGCGGTACGCGGCAAAAATTAGCTGTCGAATTCTTTTCCTTCTAGTATTTGATTTTAGAATTTCCCTCCTCACCACAAAGCGACCCTTGTTGACAGCTTGAGGTATTCACTGCTTCCAGCGCAAGATTCAGTTTTGTTCATCATGCTAGCTTCTGCGTTTCTAGAATTTCAATTTTGTGTATTTTGTGAGTTTCTTTGCAGGTCAAAATATGTATAATATGCAGACAAGGATAATCTGTTTGAATATTTCTTCTATTGTAGACAAGGAAAATTTGTTTGAATACTCCTTAGGTAGTGTGACTTTTTTTGTACAGTAACCATCCTTTTCTGAAACTGTCCCCGTACGGATAAGTAACACAGTTTGCGGTTGGACAAGTACATTTATGTCGTTATTTACTGTGAAAAAAACCATTTGGAACGTGACAGATTTCTTGTCGTACCACCTTAAGCCTTTTTATATTAATATATATATTAATATTGAGGGGGGGGAGGGGTGTGAGGGGAGGGGGGTGCCAGGGAGTATACGTAGCCCCCCCCCCCCCCCCACCTTCAACTAGGTGAAGGAGGAGGGGGAGAGGAGGAAAGAGTTTTGGACACAGATTTCCTCCAAGGCTTGGAGCCTGCTTTCCTTTTGTCATGTCCTACTAGTGGCATCTGAAAAGACTAGTGGCTACGTGACCTTGAGTGTCCTTGCTCGCGATCGCCATCTGTTTTTGAAGTGATGCACTACGCGGAATGCGAATATTGATTTTCGTCAATATTTCAACAAACAAAAAAAAAAAAAAAAAAAAAAAAAAAAAAAAAAAAAAAAAAATTTTTCAATATTTAGTATTGATTCAAAATCAATATCTTTTCCACCAAAAAAAAAATATTGATTTTGATAACAATATTAATATTGATTTTTTTTTCAAGAAAATTTTTATGAAACCAAGGCAACAAAAAAAATATTGATTTTCCTGCAATATCGATAATTCACCATTATTGTCACTACTTTTCAAGTATTTTCAAAGGAAGTTATAAAAAAATTTATTAAAAAAGACCGGATATAATGCAAGCTAACATGCAAGCTAAGTCTAAAGGTTTTGAAAATTGACAGGAGTAGCATGAAAATGAAAGATTTTAATGTATTTATTTAAACACAAAAAGTTTTAAAATTTGAATTTCTAGCCGTTACAACTGTTTTTCGACCGTTAGCCATATCTTGGCTAGATTGTGGTTTTCGCTTGCCTGATCTTGGTTTTTCCTTGTTTTTATGTTGTTTTACATCAAAATCAACGTGATTATATTTAATTTATTAAATTCTAATGATATTACTTCAAATTCAAATTCAAATATGACTAGAAATTTTCAAGTTGGTTACTAGGCTGGTGGCAGCCATTCACTTATAGTCGTTATACATACTCACCGACTACTTGAACTATGCATGAAATTATATTAATACGAGTTTGTTTAGCATACTTACAATGTTTTTGAAGCATAAAACCGGTGCGGAAGCTTATATTTCAGAGTGAGTGACCGTGTTTTACACTAGTCACTGTGGCACTCAGCATACTTGCCACTCACTTGTAATCGTTATACATACTCACTGCCTACTTGAATTATGCATGGAATTATATTAATACGAGTTTGTTTAGCATATTTACAATGTTTTTGAAGCATAAAACCGGTGCGGAAGCTTATATTTCAGAGTGAGTGACCGTGTTTTACACTAGTCACTGTGACACTCAGCATACTTGCCACTCACTTGTAATCGTTATACATACTCACTGCCTACTTGAAGTATGCATGAAATAATATTAATACCAGCTTTTTCAGCACATATATAATGTTTTTGAAGCATAAAACCGGTGCGGAAGCTTAGAAATTACAGTACTCAGTCATAAGCGTTGGTCAGTGGTGGCAGGAGTTACGAATATTGATATTAATAATTTGACAGGCTAAAGGTCAGACATTGAGTTATCAGTAAAAAGAGAAAACATTTGAAATTCTTTTTATTATATTAAGAAATAATACTAATAAAAGCAAAAATGCATAGCTTCATTTTCGTGCCAATAAAAAATCAAGAGTAGTGGCAGTGTCCATGACGACGGTAGCGCTTAGCAGAAGGCGTTGATTTTTTGCTACATTCTGATTCTGAATCAGATGAAGCGTAACGATCATGATCGACCCGCTTGCTTCTTTTGTGCTTCTTTGCTTTCACAGGAGAACGAGACACTGAGCGCGACCGTGACCTGCCTGAAACATGGCTGGTAGATGTAGCGCTGAGCATCATCCTCGCCCCTTTCGCGACAGCTACCAAAACAACCATGTGTTCGTCCCGTTTGATTGATTGCTAGCTCATGACCTTTGTATTCGTCCCGTTGAGCGGTGGCTTCCGCAAGACTCGTTTGCAGTGTGGTAACTTGAGTCTGCAACGCAGCAATTTTCAGTTTCAATAATTCCGTCTTTGCCTGCTCCTGTTGCAGCAATCCCTTCGTCTCTGTCAGCTTCTCCTCGTGCGCGGTCACTTTCTCCTCTGCAGCGGCCAAGGCTTCCTCTGCGCGGGTGCCGGTCTCAACCGCCTCTTCATTCTGTGCCGTCAAGGCTTCATTATTCTAAATAAAACACAATGTGTAAGTTAAGTGCAAGCAAAACAAGAATGAAGTACTTGCTTCAGCGAAGCATGTACACTATCAAGTCGCTTCTTGGTCTGCAAAGCAAAAAAAAAAAAAGAAAGAAAAAATATTGTATCCGAAGCAAAGAGTTACCCTGTCGATGTTGTAGGATTTTCTCTTTCACTCTGCCACTTGGTCCTGCAAGGAGTTCGCCTGCTGCTCAAGATCCTGCCGAGCATCTGCTGCAGTTTGAAGAGCTTCACGGGCATTCTTCAGCTCTTTTTCTGATCGCAGCTTCGTGTCTTTTACAATGCGCTGTGCCTCCTTGTCACCCGCCTCCAGCTTCACGATTTTATCATGCAAAACCTTGTTTTCTGCTTTCAACTTGACAAGCTCATGCATGGCATGGCTGTCAGCGGCTGCGGAAGACTCGAACTTGCTACAGGCACGGAGACTTGAGGGGAAGCAGATGACTTTTGGGTCTCTGTGTGTTCCTCGGAACGCTTCATAACCTTAGCAACAACTGATACGCAAGCATCCTTGCATTCAGAAGACTCCAAAGTCCAAGGACGCACAGCAGCTGGGTCCTGCTCCAACCAGGCTTGAAAGGCTGGCGTGACAATGTTGTGTATCCACCCTGGAACAGACGCAATCACTCTGATGTTCCCATTTTGGACCGGTACGAAAGTACGAAATGAATATAAGAACGCGCAACGCTATTCAAAATGTTTACTTTCTTTAGAATACGCAGAACCCTAGCCAGCCATAAAGTAGTATCAGGGTTCTTCAGCACTTCACGATTGCTGGAATTCCGAATGGCAGCATTGATGAACCACGCAAAAGTGCCTGGCACGATTTTGGAACCGTTCAAGTATGCCTCCAGCAAAAAAAAGCATTCTGTTTCCGTCGGCCTGCCCCTCAATGAGCTCGCAACCTTGCTCGTTTGCGAAGTTCAAACTGCGTTTAATAGTTCCACCCTCCACCTCGCGCCCAGGACGAAACCTTGCCACGTCTCCGGGGTGTGTCACGCCGAACTAACCACAAGAATAAAGTGAGTCTGACTGGGAAGCAAAGACAACCTTGACGACGGTTGGACCGGCAAGGTTGTAAGGACCAGCTTCCAAGGTAAAAAACACAAATGTTCTTCAACAAGGTTGGCGACAATAGAAACAACTTTGGCTATACTTGCTTTGGGAGCATTTTCATCCGCGTCGCGATCGATGGTGATTCGCAAGTCGGCAGGCCAACCCACCCACTGCACGATGAATTCATCACGGACAAGACCAGGCTGAAGGACCTCGTTGGCGATGTTGGCTACAACTGCCGCGTTGGCGCTCTGTATAGGCCTGGCAAAAATAGCGTTTGGAATGGCGTTTGAAATCGACTCCATCGCAGGGTCTTCCAACGCCGGACCTCAAGACAAGAAAACAAAAAGTGAATAAGTTTCAATGAAAACAGTTTGCAAGAGCGACCTGATGCCCAAGCATTGGCAGGTGGCTCAGGAGCACTGTCAGTGGTACTAGTAGTAGCAGACATACTTGCCTTCTACTCTCGAGTTCTTGTTGTGTGACCAACCCCAAGGAAGGTTTGGTTCAAAAGAAGGTGGGTAAGAAACACAATGGTTCACTGTGTTGCAACCGACGTGCATGTGCCAGCCCAAAAACGGTTGCTATTTCGGTTGCAAGGACCAATGCCGCATTTCAGTTGACCGTAAATTGCGTACAATTCTCACCCCTAAATTTCGTTGAAGTTTGGCGTCCGGACCATATTTTTTGCACCAACCCTTTTTTGTGACCCATCGTTTGGGGACATAATGTCTACCACATGAAGTTTGTAGCTGTTTGTCCTTTTTGCTTTGTTTTTCTTGAACATATTCTCTTGATTTTTATTGCTTTCGTGTTTGCCCAACGGCAGCAGTTCACTGTCTTTATTTATTTTTTCCCCCCTTGCTTCCTTCCTGTTAGACTGACATGTCGAAAAGGCGACTCCATTCTGTGGAGGAACGCCGTGCCGACAAAAAGAGGTTCGAGGACAAGGTAAATTGTATTGTTTTGTTTTAATTCTTGCCACTTTTTGCTTCGGTTTGCACTAATTTCTTTTGAATTTGTGTTGCTTCTTTAGGCAAGGGCAGCTCTGGGCTTCGTGAAACCAACGGCAGCGGTTGCATCCATATTGCCGTCTTCTGTCCAGCCTTCCTCGGCCCACTCTCCATACCCCCAGGCCCAGTCTTCCCAAGCACCACCACGGCATGAGTCCAAATCACATTGTGTTGTTGTGCTGCAGGAGGGCATACATATATCTTTTGAGGAGGCAGAAAAAGATAGAGTTAGGTCTCCTCACAATCCATCATCCACCATCTCTGTCATTGACACACTCATAGCGTCCTTAGGAAGTGAGGCAGGCCAGCTTTTTGGGGAGGAGGGTAAGGAATCATCCATAAGTGAGCTTGCAAAGTGGGGTTTTGCTGTGGTATGCAGAATAGTAGAGGATATTCAAGGCTTACCTAACGTCACCCCTCACACAGTTCCACCTCATGTGCGCGCTTTGCTAGGAGAGGTGCAGCAGTTGTTTAAGTTAGGTAGCATTTCAGAGAAATGGCTTGGTTTGAAGGAGGGGTGGGGCGGGTTTTGGATTCATTCATAGGCATGTCTTTTGCAAGCACACCTACCGACCATGATCCTATAGCCTTAGAATTAGGAATGGATGCCTATGGGGTAGAATACCATTTATCCAATTATCATCCTTCTCATGATAAACACATTCGGTCTGGCACGAGTTACGTGGAGCGAGTCACGGTCTCCAAGGTGTACGACGAGTACGCCTCTTTTGCAGTGTACTACAAGCAAATCTTGCCTGTACTTCCTCCTTTCCCTTCTTCTTCTTCTTCTTCTTCTTCTTCTTCTTCTTCTTCTTCTTCTTCTTCTTCTTCTTCTTCTTCTTCTTCTTCTTTTTCTTCTTTTTCTTCTTCTTCTTCTTCTTTTCTCTCTCTATCTCTTTTCTGTCTTTCTTATTATTATTATTATTATTATTATTATTATTATTATTATTATTATTATTATTATTATTATTATTATTATTATTATTATTATTATTATTATTATTATTATTATTATTATTATTATTATTATTATTATTATTATTATTATTATTATTATTATTATTATTATTATTATTATTATTATTATTATTATTATTATTATTATTATTATTATTATTATTATTATTATTATTATTATTATTA
This sequence comes from Paulinella micropora, assembly GCA_019918135.1. NCBI lineage: Eukaryota > Cercozoa > Imbricatea > Euglyphida > Paulinellidae > Paulinella > Paulinella micropora. Next base: position 24,337 of record WBZZ01001304.1, read on the forward strand.
TTATTATTATTATTATTATTATTATTATTATTATTATTATTATTATTATTATTATTATTATTATTATTATTATTATTATTATTATTATTATTATTATTATTATATTATTATTATTATTATTATTATTATTATTATTATTATTATTATTATTATTATTATTATTATTATTGGCAAGAGACTGACACGGGGGGGTGGAGGACCTCGAACAAGGGTATTGGAGGCTTATGTCCGTTGAGGATATGCCATTAGCTGCATCAGTATGCCTCAGATATAGTATTATTATTATTATTATTATTATTATTATTATTATTATTATTATTATTATTATTATTATTATTATTATTATTATTATTATTATTATTATTATTATTATTATTATTATTATTATTATTATTATTATTATTATTATTATTATTATTATTATTATTATTATTGTTATTATTATTATTATTATCATTATTATTATTATTATTATTATTATTATTATTGTTATTATTATTATTATTATTATTATCATTATTATCATTATTACTATTATTATTATTATTATTATTATTATTATTATTATTATTATTATTATTATTATTATTATTATTATGAGTATTAGTATTATCATTATTATTATTACTATTACTGGCACCGCGATAGCCCAGTGGTTAAGGTCTACCATCTGGGACCTGTCGCCAGTTCGATTCCCGTCGGTGCCAGTATTTTCAAAGGATATTTTGTTTGAAAGTACTGGTCTGTCTGGAAGGCTTGGAGCTGCCTTTCGGGGGTGTCAGTAGAGCCTATCGTCAAATCTTCGTACTCCCCTCACGGGTGAGACGATGGAGGCACATGTGCAGAAATGCATTCGCTATTGACAGAGAAGCACTATTATTATTATTATTATTATTATTATTATTATTATTATTATTATTATTATTATTATTATTATTATTATTATTATTATTGGACACCGTGATAGCCCAGTGGTCAAGTTCTACCATCTGGGCCCTGTCGCCAGTTCGATTCCCGTCGGTGCCACCAGTATTTTCATTGAACATACCGATCCGTCTGGACCAGTATTTTCATTGAACATACCGGCCCGTCTGGAAGTGTTGGAACTGCCCTTGCGGGGGTGTCATTAGAGCTTATCGTCAATTCTTCGTACTCCCCTCACGGGTGAGACGATGGAGGCGCATGTGCAGAAATGCATCAGCCATTGACAGAGAAGCACTATTATTATTATTATTATTATTATTATTATTATTATTATTATTATTATTATTTATGGACACCGTGATAGCCCAGTGGTCAAGTTCTACCATCTGGGCCCTGTCGCCAGTTCGATTCCCGTCGGTGCCACCAGTATTTTTATTATGGACACCGTGATAGCTCAGTGGTCAAGTTCTACCATCTGGGCCCTGTCGCCAGTTCGATTCCCGTCGGTGCCACCAGTATTTTCATTGAACATACCGGTCCGTCTGGAAGTGTTGGAACTGCCCTTGCGGGGGTGTCATTAGAGCCTATCGTCAATTCTTCGTACTCCCCTCACGGGTGAGACGATGGAGGCGCATGTGCAGATTTGCATCAGCCATTGACAGAGAAGCACTATTATTATTATTATTATTATTATTATTATTATTATTATTATTATTATTATTATTATTATTATTATTATTATTATTATTATTATTATTATTATTATTATTATTATTATTATTATTATTATTATTATTATTATTATTATTATTATTATTATTATTATTTTCTTCCAGGCTATTGCTCACGCCATCAGGAGTGGGGAGGGTTACGATCATCAGCAGAAGCGGAAGCTGAAGAGGTCGCAGGCGCAGTTGGAAATTGCGTATGAGGCAGGGGATGCGGATGTGTACAAGTGCACCAACTGCAGCCCCCCTACCTACCACGTCAAGAAGGCCACCTACCAACATGTGTGCAATCGCGGTGCAAGCGTCAAGCTCTCCAGATCCAGCTCCCGTCCCCCTGTCAGTTTTCACGTGAGTCCCAACATCGAGCAACAACCCAAGCGGCTGCAGAAAAATTTAGCCATTTTGGAGCACGAAGAGCAAACGAAGGCAGCGTTGTTCGAGTTTCAACTGCGATGGGGGTCTTTGGTGCAGAGGTTAGCAGCTGAGTCCTTGTCATGCCATCTTCAGTGCTGCCCTTCCCCTCCCCCCCCCCCCCCCCGGGTCAAGAGAAAGCCTTATACGTGGCTGACTGACCCAACTTTCTAGCTACAATTTCATGCTATGTTTAATTTTTTTCTCCCCTTAATTTGTTAACAAACATGGCATGACGTTGCAGCTTCAACTCTTCGTTCGGACTCTAGTTTATTTTTTACAATTGATAATAATAGGGTACCGGCATGCCGCAACCCAAGTCAGCTGCGGGCCCGAGTGACTCTCGCCGATCTCCGTGCTTATTGGGCGCGCCACATTGGACAATTCTTGCTCCGCCCGCATTCCAAGGTTGCACAATTAATTCACCCACCCCTTCGTCACGAGTGGACACGTTTACATAATCAGCATTGGATAGTTGACAGGGCAACCAAGGTTTGAGCGCACTGCTTTCAATGCAGAGACTATAAAAACCAAACTGCTAGATTTGCGGAACTGCAAGAATTCGATGGAGTGAGAGAGCTGAGTGCTGAAGAGCGGAAAGAAAAAGAAAAAGTCGAAAAGAGCATTCAAAATTCGGATCATCATCTCAAGGCAAAAGAAAACGTGAATTTTTTTGACGATTACTTAGAAACAGTTAAAAACGACACTAAAAATGTTGTGATGGTTGCTGATTTTTCGCGCATGAGTGTGGGGGGTGGAAAAACAGAAGATATTAACGATCACATAGCTGTTCTTTTGTCTGGTGACGGACTTGGTGGTATAAAAAAAGAGTACATTGACATAAGATGAGGAAGAAGGAAAGAATGACTACTTCTTTTACCGGCAATGGTTGCATGATATTATGGTACGTGTAATTAAGCCCCGTGGGTTTACTAAAGTAATAAAATGGTCCGATGGTGGCCGGAAACATTACAAACAAAGTATTCGCTGGCAGGGGCTAGCCTTGTTAGGGCTAAGCATCCTTGGCTGGAATACTTTGTTTGGAATTTCTGGGCATCTAATCACGGAAAAGCCTTTGCGATTCCCATGCGGGGAAAATCGCTCAAATGGTTGCATATTCTGCATTTCATGACGACTGGATTTGGGAAACTGCCAAAGACTTGGGGAGATTGATTGAATCAAAACTCAGCAACTCCCAGGCATTGTATTTCCAAACTCCAATTTGTCGAGATGAGAAATACCGTCACAAAGTGAAAGTTATTTATGATCTAAAGAAATATCACCACTTTGAAACCACAACTACCCCAGGTCTTCTGAAAATCGAAACCTTTCGAGATATATAAACCATCATTTGATTTCCGATTCCAGGTTGATCGAAAACTTCTTACCCCACAACAGCTACTGCTTCATACCAGAGGAAGTAGATCGTTTGACTGGTGGCCTCCAGAGCTAGGCCTACCTCCAGAAGCTCCTAGAGTATTTCCTCAACAAGCGCCAGCGCGCCGAGGCAGGCCTCGACAACAACGCAGACGAGTGTACAGATAAAGTAATAAACTGATTTTTACTTAAAATATTTCAAGTCTAATTTGAATTTGAATTTGAATTTTATTAATATTATTTGAATATATAGTTTTATTAATATATTTCATGCATACTTCAAGTAGGCAGTGAGTATGTATAACGATTACAAGTGAGTGGCAAGTATGCTGAGTGTCACAGTGACTAGTGTAAAACACGGTCACTCACTCTGAAATATAAGCTTCTGCACCGGTTTTATGCTTCAAAAACATTGTAAATCTGCTAAACAAACTCGTATTAATATAATTTTATGCATAGTTCAAGTAGTCGGTGAGTATGTATAACGACTATAAGTGAATGGCTGCCACCAGCCTAGTAACCAACTTGAAAATTTCTAGTCACATTTGAATTTGAATTTGAATTTGAATTTGAATTTGAATTTGAAGTAATATCATTAGAATTTAATAAATTAAATATAATTACGTTGATTTTGATGTAAAACAACATAAAAACAAGGAAAAACCAAGCTCAGGCAAGCGAAAACCACAATCTAGCCAAGATACGGCTAACGGTCGAAAAACAGTTGTAACGGCTAGAAATTCAAAATTTTAACTTTTTGTTTAAAATAGTTAAAGTACATTAAAATCTTTCATTTTCATGCTACTCCCATCAATTTTCAAAACCTTTAGACTTAGCTTGCATGTTAGCTTGCATTATATCCAGTCAAGCAATACTAATATTGATTTTATGCAATATTAATATTGATTTTAATGCAACATTAATATTGATTTTAATACAATATTAATATTGAAATCAAGCAATATAAATATTGCATCTTTTCAATATAAATATTGAATGTTCAGAAACAACTGTATGTGAGGGCCCGTCTGAAACAATTGGAAATATAACAAAAATTTCTTCCAGGGAAATGTTTGTTATGTTTCCAATCGTTTCGGACTGACATGTAAAATCATAAAAAAGCAATATTAATATTGAAATTGATGAAATATTAACATCGCAAAAAAGCAATATTAATACTGAAATGTATGCAATATTAATATTGCAAAAAAAGCAATATTAGGCAATATTAATATTGAAATGTATGCAATATTAATATTGATTTTAATGCAATATTCATATTGCTTATTTGCAATATTAAGATTAAAAACTACAATATTTTTAAAAATCAAGCAATATAAATATTGCACCTTTTCAATATAAATATTGCACCTTTTCAATATAAATATTGAATGTTCAGAAACAACTGTATGTGAGGGCCCGTCTGAAACAATTGGAAATATAACAAAAATTTCTTCCCTGGAAATGTTTGTTATGTTTCCAATCGTTTCGGACTGACATGCAAAATCACAAAAAAAACAATATTAATATTGAAATCGATACAATATTAATATTGCAAAAAAGCAATATTAATATTGAAATGTATGCAATATTAATATTACAAAAAAGCAATATTAAGTAATATTAATATTGAAATATATGCAATACTAATATTGCAAAAAAGAAATATTAATATTGCAATAATTATATTACTTATTTGCAATATTTATATTTAAAAACTACAATATTTATATTGTAGAGCTGCAATATTGCATAATTTTAATATTAATATTGTACTTTTTCAATATGTATATTGATTTTATTCACGAAGGGATAGGACAGGTTCTTCTTCTTCTTCTTCTTCTTCTTCTTCTTCTTCTTCTTCTTCTTCTTCTTCTTCTTCTTCTTCTTCTTCTTCTTGTTCTTCTTCTTGTTCTTCTTCTTGTTCTTCTTCTTGTTCTTCTTCTTGTTCTTCTTCTTGTTCTTCTTCTTGTTCTTCTTCTTGTTCTTCTTCTTGTTCTTCTTCTTGTTCTTCTTGTTGTTCTTCTTCTTCTTCTTCTTGTTCTTCTTCTTGTTCTTCTTCTTCTTCTTCTTCTTCTTCTTCTTCTTCTTCTTCTTCTTCTTCTTCTTCTTCTTCTACTTCTTCTTCTTCATCTCGTGCGGGTCCTCCTCTTACTTGTTCTTTTTTTTCCGCCTCCTGCGACAAATCGTACCGCCCGCGCTTTGCATAGGTTTCAGAAATTTTTTCTTGGACCTGGCCCAAATCATTTCGTATCCAGTCTGCGCAAAGTTTACAAATATGATCTCTCTTTCCGTAGGATCGGGCGATCTCCAAGAATTTCTTTTCTTTGATATCTTTGCTAGCTTCTCCCAGAGCCGAAAAGGACGTTACTGCCTTTTCCTGCCAACGCTTTATGAAAGTCTTCTCTTGCTCGTTGGAGGTGTGCACTTGTTTTTTACTTTCTCCTCCTTCACACTCTAAACCAAAAGCAGCCACGTCAGGTTGAAATTGGTGCAATATTACTTTAATCACGAAGGGATAAGACTGGCTGAAATTGATGCAATATTAATGTTGCAAAAAAGTAATATTAATATTGAAATTTATGCAATATTAATATTGCAACAAAGCAATATTCATATTAAAATTGATGCAATATTAATATTGCAAAAAAGCAATATTAATATTGAAATTGATACAATATTTTGCAATATTGATATTGAAATTGATACAATATTAATATTGCAAGAAAGGCAAAAAAGCAATATTAATATTGAAATTGATGTTATATCAATATTGAAAAAAAAACAATGTAAATATTGAAATTTATGCAATATTAATATTGGAAAAAATCAATATAAATGTTGAAATTGATGTATTGTTAATATTGCAGAAAAAGCAATATAAATATTGAAAAATGGATGCAATATTAATATTGCAAAAAAGCAATGTTAATATTGAAATTGATGCAATATTAATATTGCAAAAAAGCAATATTAATATTGAAATTGATGCGATATTAATATTGCAAAAAAGCAATATTAACACCGAAATTGATGCAATATTAATATTGCAAAAAAGCAACATTAATATTGAAATTGATGCAATATTAATATTGCAAAAAAAGCAATATTAATGTTGAAATTCATGCAATATTAATATTGCAAAAAAGCAATGTAAATATTGAAATTGATGGAATATTTATATTGAAAGAAATCAATATAAATATTGACAAATATTAATATTAATTTGACAAATCTCAATATTAATATTGCACAAAATCAATATTTAACATTGTGCACAATGTTGATTAACATTGTACACAATGTTAAATATTGACTTTGTGGACGTGGTGTCCTGACAAATTGCGTTTCCAATTAATTTTGATGGGCAGAAATCTAAGCATCGCAGACAACCAAAGGCTTGGTCGTTCAGTGGTCGTTGGTATATGTAGAGTATGCCACTTATGTTATGTGTTTTGCAGAACTCTCTCTTCATAAGTACGTCGACGACCCAACAACAAGTACTCAACAGGTCTTCTTTACTTTTCTTTGTTTCATGGTTTGTTTGTTTGTTTGTTTTTGTTTGTTTGTTAACGTTTGTTTTTGGCTGGTCGATCGCGAGCCGCCAATAGGTCTCTTGATTTTTCTTTGTTGCAACGTTAACCTTTTTATAGTTTTTTTTATTTTTTGCAATGAGGACCTAGGATTGCTTTTCAGTTGTCCGAGCTGATAACAGGTACGTCGACGACCCAACAACAGGCCTAGGTCTTCTGTACTTTTCCTTGTTTCTTTTGTGTGTGTGTGTGTGTGTGTGTGCACGTGATGAGCTTGGATGGTTTTCCTGGTCGAGCCGACATCAGATCTTCTTTACTTTTTTTTTTGTTACAATCTTTTTTTTTTTTGCAGTGATGACCTAGGATTGCTTTCTTGCTGTCCAAGCTGACAACGGCTAGAACTAGTAGAACAGGTCTTCGTTCTTTTCATCTCTCTCTAGAGAGAGAAAGAGAGAGAGAGAGAGAGAGAGAGAGTGAGAGAGAGAGATGA
>WBZZ01001305.1:0-25000 GCA_019918135.1 Paulinella micropora
TATTTTTTCCCTTGGTTTGCGACTAACCCTTTGCGACTTTGGCTTATTACCAATATATTTCATAAAAAGCTTAACGATTTGTAATGTGCTTAAATCATTTGTTTTCTTACCAAAATTAAGATAATATTTTTTACCTTTCTGGATAATATAAGGCCTCCCGCTCTTATTCCTATACACTCGTGGTGGACGGACTTTTTGCCCTTTTCACATTCTTAGTCTTAGTTGACCCCATTATATTATCAAAAAAATATTTCTAAATTTTAGAATTGCATTTCATTAAATAACCATTCGATGTTTGAGATTACGAGTATGAGCGAAGCGAATGAGAGTGTAGTTGATAACTATAAGCGAAACTTTACAGCCCCTCCTCGTTGCTTACCATATCCGAGTTTTGATGCTACAGCACTAACACTACCAGCGGAAGGTACCCCGACGCTACTTAATGCTCCCGCAGTTCTAGAGATTAACTTATTATTGCGAAGAAATTTATCAACAGCCGTGGCAGTTTTTCCAATCTTTACCCAGTTAATCTTTCCCCCCTTTTGCCCACATCCCTTCTTCTTAGTTTTCTTTTTTCCTCCCTTCTGTGGCATTGATGGATTGTATCCGATGTTATATCCTGATGGTTGTGAAATTATCATTGGTGATACTGGCATATATAATACAGAAAAATAATTAATTAAAAGATATTAAAATATTCACACTCTCATTCGCAGCGCTCATTTTCGTGTGTTTTTTAAATATCGGTGTTGCTTTAATGGTTTCGATGTTTGACAATAAACGAGAATGAGTGAAACGAATGAGAGTGAAATTGTCAAATATCATTATTTTAATCTGTAAGCAAAATTTTTGCGAAGTTCATCATCAACACGTGAAACATAAAGAAAATTAAATCGTTCCTTTGTTGCTTCATGATACTTTTGAAGAAAATAATCAAAATCAAAAGATAAGTCTAAGTGCTGAAACACGAGTTCCATTTTGTCCTGAGACTGGCCTGGAAAGATTAATAAATAATCTAACTGCTTAATGGCTTCTGGCCGTAGGTCGTTCAGATACTGACTAGACATAATCACCTTACTTTTATAGTGTCTGTTCTTTTTTAATAAATCGCTTACGGACTTATCTCTTAAACCGCTCCCTAAATCATCCAAAACAAAAACAACCTCTGGAGAAATATACTTACTTGGTCTCTCTTTTGGTGTCTCCTTTATCTGTTTCTTTTCTTTTCCAAAGTATAAGAGTTGCGGTTTCTCCATCGGTTATCGTCCTGTTTAATTTCGCCTTCCTGCTCTTCATCTGGTTTGTTCAGTTTGTCAAGTTCATAATCAATGACATTCACACCATCTGATTTGAGAAAGGAAAATACAGCCATCGGGTTTCCCCTGTTCTTAAAGTGTTTCACTATTGCTTTATAAATGTAGTCCTTGTGAATTGTTGAAGCAATAATGACAATACGGGTTTTTCTGTCTGTCGTCCGTTTCAGTATTTCAAAGAGTGCTGTCGTTTTCCCGCTCTTCTTACGGGCAAGTAGAAATATATTTGCGTAAGGTTCGTTAAATAATTTATAGCCCTTGGCTTTTTTGTTTCCTTCGCCTTCCTGCTTCACTGGCTTCACCTTGACATTATTGATTTTTTGCATCCTATACTCTAAGCGAGAAACTCTAAACACACAACAATTCTTCCCGCTAAATTTCCTGTGTCAATATTTCCGCTATCAGTTTCAAGGACTTTAAATGTATATTGTCCGTCCGACCAGCCAACAACACCCAAATTATAACTGAGGTTTGAAATGTTTGCTGTGGTGCTGTCGGAAAATGTGCCAATAATTCCAATTCTATCCATGTAAAGAATTCTGGTTTTGGTTTCCGTCTGGTCGTTATAGTAGTGAATAAACTTAACATTCATTTTGGTGGGTGTAAATGACATTTGAATGTTCTTGTTGAATGATTTACCCACAAAATCATTGCTTAGAAAAACAATCTTTTGGTATTTATAGTCAGCCATGATTATATTACTGATGATAAACTTTTTAATAACAAAAATATTTTCGCGGACTGCCTGCGACTTTTATAGCAGAGCAAATCAAACAAAACGAGATGCGTGTGTTTATTGTATAAAGCAAGGAATAGAAACTAAATTTAAATGTGTGTATAAACCTATGAGTGATTGGTGTGTTAGTTTTGATGAAGCCCTGCCGTTAATGTCTGCGGGTGATAGTTCATGGTACAGGACACATATATATGAATGTTCATTTATTTGAACTAGAAGGTGATGGAAGGCAAATTCCTATGAGTAAAGTCAAAATACCGACATAAGTATTAGCAACCTCGCACGGCAAGTGCTTTTCAGATAGCCTTACGATACAAAGGGTTATAATGGCGATAATGATACCCATTGGAAATAAGTATTTAATAAGTCGGCTGTTGGTCGGCCTGTTTTTTATACAACAACAATTCCAGTTATCTTCCAATTCGTGCTCTACTTTTTTTTCCTCATTCTTTAGTTGTACTTCAAGAACACGAGACTTTAATTCGGGAGTTAGTTCGCCATCCATATCCATAATAGGCGGTGGTCTGTGAAGTCTAGTTGTATTATTGTTTGACATTTGAAAAAACGACTGATCGTACTTCTGCTAATTGGTTTGCTTGGTCTTCTATAATAGGCATGAGATTATTATTTTGTTTTTCTAAATTAACTACCTTTTCGATAACTCCTGTATGGCCTTAATTAACGGGGCGATAAACTCGGAATAACCTATACCATAACCGACATCGCCACTATCAACACATTTAACATCTTCTGGATTAACACTCACACCTTTTAATTCGCATTCTTTTCTTTGCTTTGGACACGGAACCATAATTGTTTCTTTATAAAACCGCCAAAATCTAGCATATCCATTTCTGTTAATACGATTTCTAATTCCTGTGTTATCAAACCCGTTCTTTGTTTCTTGTTGTCGTCAATCATACGATAGCAGACTGGATTTAACTTATTAATAAAATCTAAGCCTAAGCATTCCTTTATATCTTCTTTTTTTCTCCTGTCTGAATATTGAATTGGATTAGACGATACCCATAATTGCCCATCGCTTGCTCTTAAAGACATTAAAACAGCATTACGATTTTCCCATATAAAACCTTCCGTTGTGTTCGTGCCACATCTAAATCTTAAAGCATAACTGGTTATACCACCTCCAACACCTCCTGCTAGTGCTGCTGCTGTTCCACTTAATGATTTATTAGTTCCTCCAGATTGCGACATATAAATCCCCCAGTCTGTATTTGCTGTCTCCCACATAAATATTCCTCTCGCATTTGTCCCATCTGTTCCTCCTTGTATTCCTATCTTTGCTCCACCAGTTAATGTTGTGGCCGTTAGTATCCCAGAGTATGTAATACCCGCACTAGCCTTTATCAATCCTTTTGTCCATAAAGTCCCATTGAGTCCATTCAACGACATTAGCAATTGCTCCCCTGAATTCTCCCACACAAAACCCATCGTAGCATCATTAGCAACCCTAAAACGAAAACTATACGAAGCAAAATCATTTCCTGAAACGGCTAAACCATTAGCCAAACTTCTAGTGTTTCCACCTCCGCCAGATGCCGCATAAATTCCCCAACTTGTATTGGTGGTATCCCATATAAATATTCCTTTTGCATTTGTTCCGTCTGTTTGTCCCTGAACTCCTATTTTCGCCCCACTGGCATTCGTTACTGACTTTAGTGTGCCAGTGTATGTAATCCCCGCATTCGCAGTTAGTAAGCCACTTGTTGTTAATGTTGTTGCTGATATACCCGCACTTGCCGTTATTAATCCTTTTGTCCATAAAGTTCCGTTTGCCCCATTTAATGACATTAACAATTGTTCATTAGAATTTTCCCACACAAAACCATCTGTTGAAGCAAAACCAGACCTAAATCTTATAGCAAAGCCTGAAATATCGTTGCCTGCAACCGCAGACCCTCCAGATAGACTTTTACCTGCCCCTGGTTGAGCCATATAAATCCCCCATCCTGTGTTGTCTGTATCCCACAGAAATATACCCTGTCCAGTTCCTCCATCTACTTTATTTTGAATAGATAACTTGCAACCTCCATCTACTGTTAATAATCCGCTCGTTGTTAATGTTGTTGTAGTCATGCCAGCAGTTGAAGTAATTGATGTTCCCGTTATTGTTCCACCATTTGTTATGTTGTTTGAATTCATATCCAAATCACCATAAAAACGCATACACCCAGCATTGTTAAAACGGACAATGTCAGACGAAGCACTTTTATTGTCCAAAAGTTTTGAAATATAAAGTCCCGCCCCTTTTGCATCAAATGCTACATTTGTAAATACATAACCTCGTTGGTTCGCGGTTCCACTTGTAGCAGTATTTAGAGTAAATAAGAAATATTGATAACCACCTGATGTCTGTGAAAAGAATATATCTCCTCCATTTTGGTTTAATATCCTCGCCCCATTATATGTTATATTTCCACCATTAATGATAACTTGATTATTAAAATCAGCCGTTTGTGTTAAAGTTAGATATTTTATCGTAGTGCTCGCCCCATTAAATGTTTTACTTCCTGTTATGGTTTGGTCTGTTGTTAGTTTCACACTGGAGCAAATAAAAGTTAATGTTGATACAAAAGACTGGCAAAATGTGAAGCTAACAGGAAACCAAACCATAGCAGGAATTAAGACATATAGCAGTGGTGTTGAAATTACTGGGAATTCAATAAACTCAACAACAAAGGGAACATTCATTGTTTTCAATTCTACAAGCAATATCGGGTCAATTGCTAGTTTGGATATGAAAACTGCAACAGAAATTTCTGCGAAAAAAATAAGTTTTATTATTGACGGGACGATTGTTTCGTGGTTTAATGCTACTGACTTAGATTGTAATAGTAGTCGGATTGTTAAGCTAGGAGCGCCACAAAATGCGAATGAACGCGGTAAATAGGCAATATCTGGATGACAATTGTTGAAGCGGAAGGGTCGGCTAAGTTTGTTATTTTGTTGTTATTCAAAGATAGTGTAGTGCCAGTTGCAGTTATAATCAAAGTATTACCTGAATATAACTCTACATACGAACCAGTTATTTGTATCGGATACCAAGTCGCTGTGGCTGTTTTTTTGTGCTGCAATCATTCCTATTTTTGTATCAAAGGCTATGCCAATACCATCGAAAGTAGTAGGATTGGACGAACCACTTACTTCTAAAGTTGATGTAAATTGTTTATTCCCTGCTATGGTTTGGTCTCCTGTTAGTTTAACCACCGAAGTATCAAGAACGGAAACATCCACGCCATCAACAAGATTTACATTTGTTATGCTTTGGCTTTTCATATCAATCCCCGCACTCGCATTTATTATACTGCTAAATGTCTTAATACCCGCTATAGTTTGGTCTCCTGCTATTTAACCACCGAACCATCAACTGCGAGATTTGCGAGATTAATTCCATTATACGTAGAAGCCCCCGAAATAGCATAACCATTCATATTTAGCGCCCCCGTCATACTAGCAGTGCCGTCTAATCTAAGAAAGGGTGGTGTGGTGTTTCTCCATTGTCCCATGCTATACATAAGCAGTTGGTTATCTGCTGGGAAGCCTGATATTGTCACATCGCTGTGGCTATCTATACTTCCACTCGCTGAAACTTTATCATTATTATCTTGATGCTCAAATATCCATTCATCAACATCTTTGGTATTTAGTAAATTAACTCCTGTCATATTCTTCCTTCCCATACTAATATTGCCGAATTCATCCACATTTATCGGAAATGTTTTATTTACCCAGTTTATTGAGTTATATGTTAGATAACTATTCATCGCTATAGGCGCGGTTATAACCACATCTGAAAGTGTATCAATTGAACCAAGGGTAGTATTCTTCCATTTACCTGGTTTGGTGCGGATTGGAAGTATTAGAGCGGTGTTGAGTTGAGGCTTTGACTTCGTCGTTTCGTTGCTCTGTATAGTATAAATTTTTTCCTTCTTTGATGTCGGTTGTTGATTTGCTGGATATCCTTGTATCAAATCGGCCGTCAGTGTAATAAAGATTTACGGGGTCTGCATCTTCCGGCACTCTGTCTGTGTTTAAGCCCACTATGTTGGTATTGGTTAAGTCTAAGTTAAGTATATTTAAACTATCAACAGCCAACTCATTAAGGCCTAGTAAGGATTTATATTGACTCATTATATATATTAAGTAATTAAATATTTATTATTTATTAAAAAATACTAAAATATATTAATCTTAGTATAGAATGCCGTCCCCTGAAGCAAGTCGTAAGAATTGGGGTAGTGCTGTGGAAGGAATAAAAGCGAAAGCGAAACAACGAAAGATGGAGCATGCTAAAAATGTTTTGGCGCAATACCGAAACGCGGTTAAAAGCGAAGATGAAGATATGGAGAGAAAAATAGCGGAGATAGAAAATAAGAATTTAGCAACCGATATCATTAATGAGAAGGAACAAGATGACACACCTGAGCAGAGTGAGAGTGAGGATGAAGTTGATTTCACTGATATCATTGCGGAAAAGATGGCTAAGATGAAAATCAAAAGAGCGAAAGCGGAAACTAAGAGAGCGAAGAAGAGTAAAAAGCCAGAGCCCGAGAGTGAAGAAAGTGAAAGCGAAAGCGAGAGTAGCGAAGAAGAAATACCAAAACCAAGGAAAGGGAAAGGAAAAAAGTCTAGCAGTGTAAGTGTAAAAGTATATAATCAATCTTCAGGTGCTAAGAAAGAAAAAAGTGAAGATGTCTCGCGGATGTTTCTTAAATTTTAGATATTACCAGAGATAGTGATAAGAATAATAATTTGCATACTCAGGATTATTATTATAAGTTAATTCACCTTTTGAATTTCGTATTGCTTTTGCCCTTGCTCTATAGTTTTTTCTTCTTTCTTTATCCAGATGATTGAAATGTGAATATAGTCCTATGCGGTCTTTATAATGCTCATATCTGGTATCTCCAACATTAATAACCTTACCTTTTGGACTAAGGATTTTATATTTTTTATTCTTAACGTTGGACTTTGAAAACCTCATTTTATATAATGGATAAGATAAAAGATTTACCGCTTGAAGTCCGTCTTTATATTCAATCTTTTATATATAGCGATAAACTACCTAACTATTATGATTGCTATGTGTGTAGAATGAGTCTATGTCTTGGTAATAGACATATGACTGCAGTAGATGATAGTTTTGATGAATTTCATACTTACGAATTTTGTTCTATGTTTTGTTTTAATTACGAAAAAAATGAACGGATAAAATATAAGGATAAACCTTTAGCCGTAATCAAATACTAATGCCAGATTTAGACCATAAACATACAATTATTAATAATCAAAATCGTAATAGTCAATTAAAGGATACACCTACGGGAGAAGTAGTTAAAACAAAAGAAGAAGAAGCCCTTGAAATTCACCACCAGAAAAAGAACCAGAAAATATGGAACACGATATGGGTTGATAAACCATTATCTTTCTTGACTTAGCGGATATGAGTAAGATAAAAGACAAGAAAGGAAATAAGGGCTATGCTTGGATGCTTGTTTGGATTGATTGCCATTCAAGATACTTAATAATCATTCCATTAAAAAATAAAACCGCAAAAGAAGTATATTATGCTTTGAAATCAATCAAATATAAACCAAAATCAATTACCACTGACAGCGGGGGAGAATATAAAGGAGCAACCCGCGAATACTTTATTGAAAATGGAATTAAACACGATGTCGTTGAAGTTGGCGACCATAGAGCGCTCGCGGTTGTTGATAGAGTTATAAGAAGTATAAGGAGATGGCTTGACCTTTTATTTGAAACCAATCGTAATTTTGATTGGGTTAGTTATATTCAAGACTTAGTAGATGCTTATAATCATAAAGTTCATAGAGGAATTAAAGCAAAACCAGCGGATGTATTTTTTGGGAGAGACAAAAATAAACAAGCGATAACACGTGATAATTTAATAGACGAATTTAATGTTGGCGATAGTGTGAGAAAAGAAAACAAAAGGAATGTTTTTTCCAAAGGCAGTAAAACTTTCAGCAAGATTATTTATAAAGTCAAGGGGCGAAAGGGGTTTAAAATCATATTAAATAACGATGAGTTAGTAAGTTCAAGAGATTTATTGAAAACTGATTTTGTTAAACCGATTGACGAAGAAAAAGATATGAAAGAGCAAACTAAAGAAGTTATTAAAGAGAAAAAGACAAAAGAATTATTAAAAAGAGAAGACATTCAACCAGAAAATATCAGGACTTCAAAGAGAGAAAAAAAGGCAAAGGTCATACTGGATTTATAGGTGGATGGTGGCATTTTCGCTACTAGCCTGCTTCCCCGAAAATGAAATCCGTGGCAGATGCGAAATTGTCTGTTTCCCTGAAAATCAAATCTGTGGCAGATGCACAATCGTATTGATTTTGTTTTTATTTAAAAGTAAAAGTAAAGCGGAAAAAATTTTTGCTTGATTTTTATTTTTATTTAAAAGCGAAATGAAGAGTAAGAGAAATTTCTTTATTTTGTTTGCTTGTATTGATTGAAAATTTTGATTTTTTATTTTGGTGTTTTTTTGACGCTTCGTATTGATTTGGTGGGAGATAGCGCTGGAAGCGTTAATACTTTCTAGGAGGTTGTTTTTAAGGCGCGAAAAAACGACCATCATAGAAAGTATATTATACTACTGGGGGGGGGGGGGGTATCAGGTGTACTAGGTCTAGTAAGTATAACACTTGGACCTGCCAACGTACTGCTAGTACTGCTTCATTTACTAGATTTATCCTGCCAGAGGGGTAATTACTAGAATTATAAGTACTGTGGTAAAACATGATTTTTATAATTAATAAAAACATTCCAATATTATATATTAATCTAGTTATGATTAATGTTACTTGATATATATTCGATCCATCATCATCGTCATCGATATCATCCACTTCGATTTTGGCTCCGCGCACCACCCGCGGCCGCCACTGCGCCATCCTCTTCGATCAGACCATTAGATCCTGATTAAATTGACACAGGGAATAAAAATCAGCACTGGCAAAAGCAACCTAGGCGGCTCCCCCGAGGCTGACGCCAACCTGTCCAATTACCTTCGGGAAGCTTAAGCTCACAACTGGCTCAATCCCGAAAACGCAGATGTCGCTAATGTCCAATGTCATACCGCATTTCAATGGGTCCGATACTACAACGTGGAATAGAATATAGCTCAAATCGTTATCTTCCTCATCTCCAGTCAAACCTGCCATCGCTTCAGCCGCTAGATCCACGTGGTCCATCACCCATGAACACCGTTCCATATGACTACGACATCATGAACCCATACTCGCGAGAGAAACGTTTGCGGGGCCACCCTATCGGCGTCCCGTGCACCCGCCTGCGCGAAAACTACCACCCAAATCCCCACATCCAGGAATGGAAGGTGGAGAATAAAAACGCAGCCTTGCCTGTCGACGAACACAATCCTGCGGAACACTGTATCAACCTGAATGCAGCAGAAACAACTGAACACCTCCGCAAATGTACTGTGAACTGAAGATGTCTGAGACTGATCTCAAGTTCGAGATCCTTCTGAACCTTCCATTTCACGTTAAGACGCTGAGCCCGTTAGAAACACGCGGACACTACCGCATCTGCTACCCCTTCTGTATGTTCATCGACCCGGGATTCGACGTGTGTCCGGTCACCGCCGATCAGCACGGAGCACCGGGATTCAGCACACGCCCGCTCGACGTTGAATCAGACGAGGTAGACAACATAGAGTTCGCCGCAAGTTCTGGCCTCACCGCTAGCTCTAGCAGTTCGAGCTCAAGCTCGCTCCCGGCGCCTACCAGCACCCCAGGACCAGTCTCCGCTTCGGGACCTACAGCTCAGGACACCACAAGTTCTGGCTCCAACTCTGGCTCTAGCAGTTCGAGCTCTAGTTCGGGCCAGGCGCCCGGCAGCACTCCGAGCCCCGCTCCCTCAAGACATCAGCGCTCCAAGCTCTTCTCCTGCACCTACTACGCCTCGAATCCCGAAGACAGCTTGTAGAACTAGATCTCCGACTCCGCACCCGAACCGAGACGACAGTGACGACGACGAAACCAAACCGGACTCGCCCGACCCTGCAAGTAGCCAGCCACCTGCGGCCGTATCATCGTCATCAGCGTCTTCCTCTCCAACTGCGACGACGTCTCCGTCCACCACTCCATGAACCTACGGTCACGACCAAGACAGCAAGCAGAATGGCCTCCGCTTGAACCTGCTCCACAGCAGATCTACCCAGATATGTTGCGCCTTGCCACCATCAGCCCTGACCTACGTACGGACATGCGCCTTAAGATTTTGCAACAGCTCAATCATCTCGCGCACATGGAATGGATCTGCTGCATCTCCTCTGGCAGACTCAACGCCGCCACAGCATATCTTTCGGACAAGCTTGACCCGGACTGGCAACGCCACCTATGGCACAAGATGATCCATTGGATCAACATCAGTCAACGCACTGGTACGCCTCTCCTCCAATGCGAACCAGACTTCGACGCTAGTACCCGACAAGACCTCCCCGATGGCCACTTTGCCTTCCGAGCCTCACGCAAAGCATGCCTTGTACCCCACTTACCATGGTATATTTGCAAAGCAAAACACTGCGCAGGTAGTAAGCCCTCCGATCGGCCTACGCAGCCAGCGTTTCAGCTCTCCACTATCAACCCCAGCCTGCGCACCTCGGTCCGACAGGAAATTCTACAGGAGCTCAACTATTTCAGCAACTGCGGCCTCATCATCCCTTACTCTCTGGACCGCACCTTCTTCAACGCGTCAGCAGCCATCAACGGTGTGGCAAGCGGGAAATATAGTGTGGATCCTGTTAGGTGTTCAATAGATACCATGCCATCACTTAACTGCAATCGGTTCGCCTACGATGTCCCAGACTGCATTTTCGCATGGCAGGCACTTCACATCAATCGGGCACATCAACCATGGTGTAAGTGCGGCTACGTATACGGCGATTGCCGTCACATCCACACAAATGGCGCTACCGGGGCACACAAGCTCAAACCGAAGCCAGCTCGACCAGCATTCAACAGTAGTCTTGGTGGCCACCCCCGCTACAAGAAGAATCGCAAACATGCTCAACGGCCAAGCGGTCTTATAATCCGCCGGCCGACGATGGCAAGCACCAATCCAACCGGGCATATCGGACCAACCTACAAGGCCGCCCCGCCATTTCTGGCCCGACAGCCTTCCGGCCCTCCCATAGCCCACGTTGCAAGCCACCTCCGCGCCCACAGCATCGTTTTGCAGCTCCGACGCAGCGTCGCCATTTCTACATGTTTGCTCGGCCTGGTACCGGACTACAAGAACGATTGAATACCAAACAGGGTCGGGCGTGACCACCAAGTCTGGAGCACTCTCCACCGCCCTATTGCTACCACCCGATCCTTCCTGCACGGCCCGTCCCCACCGAGAAATCACAGTTCTTGCAGTGGAGGACGCTCCATACTTCGACCCTGCCATGGCGGAATTTGCTGCAACATGCCCGGACCCACGCATGCTTTACTACACGGCAACTACGGTCAGTGGAACACAGCCCACCCCGTGGCTTCTCATCTCTGAGAGGCTTTGCCGCGACTTTTTAGACAAACATGCCACCAAACTCACTGCGCCGCCTGCGCCCAAATACGCCGTCAACCCCGACCTCACTGCAGAACAACAACGACTTCTATGGGCCCTCCTCGGAGAATTCGACGATGTCTTTCAGGACAAAGCAGGTGTCTTCAACCATACTGTTATGTCGCTCATCCTTAAACCAGGAGCCAAACCAATTGCGGTCCAATGTCCGAACTGGACTCCAGCGGTACATCAGTACCTCAAAGGTTGGGCGATGGACGTTCTCACCGCTGGCCTCTGGTCCATGGCCTCTGCTAACTGTGCCTGGGCTAGTCGAGCCTGCCCTGTTGGAAAGTTTGAAGACTTAGCTAAGGAGGTCATCCGCTACATACGCAACGTCTACGACTACCGCGCAGCCAACGACAACCTCCACCTGCCTGTGCCAGGTCTACCCAACCCAGATCACTACCGCGAACGCTTCGCTGGCTGGCACTACCTTAGCTCCATCGACATGGTCGACTGCTTTACGCATCTGCGACTCAATCCAGATGACGGCAGCCGCGACATTCTCGCTGTTTGGACACTCCTAGGAATCCTAGTTCCAAATTTTATGCATCAAGGTGTTCACCGCGCCCCGGGAGACTTCCCATGCTCTATGGACAAATCATTCAACCACTTGGACTTCTGGAACAGATCCACCTCGGCCTACCCTCGACGACGTCACAGACGGCTCAAACGATTTCGAAACTCATCTTCGCGAGCTCCGCTGCATTTTTCAAGCTATGCGAGACTCCGGCCTTCATGGGTCGGCCCGTAAACTACGCTTGGGATATCGCGAACTCAACATCTTGGGCGAACGCTGCAGCAAGAAAGGTATCGCCGCGGATACTTCCAAGGTCGACGCCATCCTCAAGCTGGCTGATCCATCCAACGTTTCTGAAGTCCGTTCAGTCTTAGGTATGACCACTTCATCCAGGCCCATATCCCTGACTATTCCCGGTTAATGGCACCCCTGACTAATCTTCTCAAGTCCAGTCATGCTCGGCCATCCAGTGCCCCTTACCTGACCAGAGATGAGCGGAAATGCATGAGGAAGCTCCGCCGTGTCCTTACTACGCTCCCCATTCTGGTTAAGTATGAGCCGTCACAACGACTCTACCTCCGGACGGATGCTAGCCAGATCGGCTTTGGCGGCGCCCTTCACAATGGCCCAGAGCGCAACGCTCCGGTTATTCAGTACTTCTCCCAGAAGTTTACAGACACGCAGACACGATGGGCGACCTACGTTCGTGAAGCCTACGGCGTCATATACGGTATCCAACAATGCCGCTACTACATCAATGCCAGCAATCATGAACTCACCATCGTCGGCGACCTTCGGCCTCTGTTGTGGCTATGGCACGCTCGCAGCCCCATGGTTGTCAACTGGGTCTTGGAGAACCTTCAGAAGATTCGATTCAAAGTCGAATATCTCCCCGGTAAACAAAACCAACTCCCCGACGGTCTGTCACGTGTCCCCTGCATCGCCCCCGGCCAGCCCACCCTGATTGGCGAAGCCGAGGCGACTCTCCAGCTCTTATCCACCATTCCGGCACCCCGAGCAGGCTCTACCCTCTGGTTAGCAGTTGAAGGTACGCACGCGGCCCTGGATACCCGTCTCAAGTCCCTCTCTTGTCGGATCCTCCGCGGCGGCCCCACTCTACGCAGCATTCAAGCCCCATGGGACTTGGCCATCGTCATTCCCTCAGCTGAACGCTCCCCGATGGTTGCCCGCGATATGTTTGCCCTTCGCAAACCGTTCGCCATGCTCATGCCTCAGGACTTGGTCCACTGCGTCCCCGATGACACCCTTCCATAGAAGATCGTCGAACAGTGTCGCAAGATCTTGTTCCTTGACGACAACCTCGTCTGGCTCGTCCACGGACTTGATATGGAGCAACACTACATCTATCCTCTTGTCGCCACATCGCACGCGCAGCGCGTCACCCGCCAGCAGATCATCAACGCGCAACGACAAGGCGATCTCACTGCCCCTCTCTGGACTGACGGCGTCACTTCCGTCTCCGCCGGCTCCGCCGAGCTGACTCTCCGACAAGGCATCGCTGTCACCATCGACCCCGATCAGTCTTCCGTCAAGGTTTACGTCCCAGAAGACCTGCGCCGCCCCCTTATTAATATCAAGTACGCCCATCTTATGCAGAACCACACAAAAGCGCCGACGCTCGTCCCTGGAGCGCTACGTCTGGTTCCGCGTCGATGGTACGGATATCATGCACCTTGACGTCCTCGCCGCCCTCCGCGACTGCCACTTTTGCCAACTGGTCCACACCCGCCTGACCTTTAACCACGGCCGCTACTCCTCGCTCACGTGGACACATCAAGGACAGGGCATCGGCCTCGACCATGTCCACATCGGCATCCCCGGCGTCACCTTTCAGTACATACTGACCATCGTCGATCTTTTCTCTGGATTTCTCCAATTTATCCCGTGCATCTCGACGTCCGCGGAAGAAACAGTGGAGCTCATCCTCAACCGGTGGGCCTACATCTTTGGTTTTCCGGAATCCACTTTCTCCGACTACCATAGTTCTTTCGTTGGAACGTTGGCCAAACGATTTTGCAGCGTAGCCGGCCTCGAATGGCTCACCACCGCGCCCTACTTGCATCATCAACTCGGCTACGTCGAATGCCGCCACAAGGCCATCCCGGACCGCACGGCCATCCAGTCCCTCCCCAAGGCAGAAAAGACCAACTGGCCCAGCATCATCCCTTTCCTCTCCTTCGCTCAGAACACTTACGTGTCCACAGCGACCGGCACCACTGCCTTCGAAGGAATGCTCGCCCGCAAGCCCCGCTGCACGTTGGACTTTTTCGATTCGCCCGAGATTGTCAACGCCCGCACCGCCGCCTCCAGCACCGCGCTCGACGCCTCACCTACACTGTCACTACAGTCTGCCGAGCAGATCGCCCTGTTAAACAGCGCCCGCATGCGCACCGCTGTCACAGCCTACGTCAGCGCGCACACCACCGTTACCCGCGCCCGGTCCGTCGCTCAAAAGGACAAAGGCCGCCGCAAGGCTGTCAAGGAATGGAAAGTAGGCGACACAGCCTCCTTCTACCGCCCTAAGCCTTCCAAACAAGGCGTTCCGGCCTCTTCCGTTCTCCAGTTCGACGGCCCCTACACCATCGTTGAGCAGATCAGCTCCAACTGCTTCAAGCTGCGCCACCTCAAGACCAACAAAGTATTGAAACGCATCGACCGCTCACACCTCGCCCCGTACACTGGACCCACTGATGGCGTCGCCCCGCTCAACACGGTCGCAGTGGACGATTACGATGACGACCCTGTCAACTACACTACTGGCGAAGTCGTTGCATTCATCGACCGCGACCAAATTAAACTTGGCATCGTTTTGGATGAGGATCCAGAGAACGAGGAGAGCGACCTCGTAGTTCACAAACTCGGTACGACCTCGAACACCAACCCTCTCGTTCGCCCCATCTACGAAGACACGGAGGACAACTCTACCATTCAGCGCTGGGGTGAACCCTTAGCTACCTGGAAGCCCCTCCTCTTCGACACCACCAACGATCAAGTCGTTCATCGCCACATGGAGTGGCGCGCCTTCAAAAACAATAAAGACAAAGGCCGACTCCCCGCCAATGTTCTTAAACGTCTTCGAGGCCCCCTCATCACCGGCGAATCCTTCCCACTGCACATCTTCCAGAAAGGTAAGCCCCCTCAACACTCTCAAATGGGTTTTAGTCATCGTACTGGCTTCACCCGCCACCGCCCAGCGCTTTTCCCACTTGGCCAGCCATCGTCCCTAGTCAAGCTACGCCACGACCAGAGTACACCTGTAAGTCCTTGATCGCCTAGGCCTCTTATGCCTGCAGGTCAACGATCATTGAGTTCTCATCGAACCTGAACGCCTCAGTGACTATATCGGCACTGCATAATTGATGCATTAAATTTGGTTCATCTCGGCTGAGCGATACATTGCCACCTAGCTTCCTACGGCTCGACGTCAGCTCCCCGATATTAACGCATCGCTACTGCGCCTCAATTGTCTCAATCCCGCTTCCGCATTCCGATATCCGGCCACGGCTGATCTCCGTTTGCAATGCGCTACACATCGACACACTTCTTTTTCATCTTCTTCTGAGATTTAAAGAGACACATCTTTCTCTTTTTTTCTTTTCCTTTTATTGAGACAAGTCACTGACCCATCGTTAGTCACTCATTCTGTACGCAACTTTACTCAACCGTTAGGTCTGGGGGCGGGGAGCTATCAGACTTAGCACTTTAACGATATGCCAAAATCACTATCGTTGACATTTACTGTTTACCGGCCCGTTAGATTCTCCTCTGCACGACGCCGGTCATATGTTTTTTATAACATCAAAAAAAAGTTAAGTGCGTGGCCAGTTGAAAAATAATAAAACATATACTGTTAAATTTTTCAGATCACCCTGATTCAGAATCTGCAATCGATTTTAAAATTATTTTTAGTAGTTTTGACAAACGAAGCATTTGCAGTTGTAAAAAAGTCATCATTTCTTGTGGAAAAATCTTCGGAAACTTTGTCAAAAAGACAGGTCGGGCCGTAATTTTTTTTGCTGATTCAATATGGTGAAAAAATAGTTTGCAACCACGATTATGATTAAAGAATCTGTTTTTGCTTGTTATTTTCTTAGCTTTTGAACTATTGAACGTTATACAATGCATCTCGATCAATAATTTAATCGAATTTTATGAAAATTTCAACATCTCTGAGACACACAGAGTCGGCCGGAAAACAGTCCCTTAAGGGCAGCTGAACAAGCAAATAAAAATTTATTTCTAAAACAATTGACGGTCCTACAGCTCCTAAATAGGTTGCGGGAGTCCTAAAACACTATACCTTCAAATCTACGTAGTTTTTGTTGAAAAAACACATGAAACCCAGAAGAAAACTGATCAAAACCTTTTTGACATTCCGACATCTTGGACTTGCCTGCCTCCAGGAGTGAAGCAGACACTTCTATTTCAATATTTTTGTATCTATCGTAAGTATATGTCAGTGAGACATGATTACACTAAAAAAACTGGAGGAGAAAGGTCCAGGAAAAAATGTACAGGCATATGTAGGTCAGACACGTGAAGCTGTGAAAACACACTTTTTGGCTTGTAGCTTCTAGGCAAAATGAACAAAAATCCTTTGGTGGAGCTTTACTTTATGGTTGTGAAAGACGATTCCAATACTTAAAATTCTTAAAACTGATTAATACTAAGATATATATGTCCCCAAAACCAGAAAAATGCTGATTTTGTGATTTTGAGTTTTTTCCTTCCACAGACATTTACAAATAATACAAAGTTGGAAAAAATACGTTTAATGATAGTAAAAAACGATTCACCTATTCATCTTTGCAAGAAATAATACTCAAACTACGAAATTTGAGATTTTAGTGTTTCGACAAAAAAAAAGGTGGTTTTCTCTTGTAGCTGGTTTGTAGCCTACAAGTAAAATTATCAAGAAATATTTTGTACAAGTAATCAAGAACACTCAAAGTTACTATGTATATACTTCTGAAGTTGGATAGCTTTAACATGCTTTGTGGTAAAAGATAGCTGATGCACTCAGGGAACCCTTTCCTCTGACATCTTTTCCTAGACCGGCCGGCCCGACACACACCACAAAAAATGATTGAGTTCCCGGGTTTTTTTCTAAAAAATGGTGTCAAAAACACCAAAAACCCAGGAAACTAAGGCTTTTGAAGTACTGCTACTTTTTTCAAAAGGGCTGCAGATTCAGAAAGATCACAGTTTATATTACTGCCGACCAAACTATCGCGAATTATTGACAAAATTTGCACAATAAGTTTTTTTAATACACGACACAAAACTTTTAACCGTTATAAAAATTTGAATTTCAAATGTTTTTTTTTTTTTTTTAGCTAGCAGTAGATCTCATCGTGATCTTTACAACAAAAAAGAGCGATTAAAAAAACAATAAAAACTCAAAAAGTTATAGTTGCCTCCATTATACTGACGCTTAAAATGCTTAAAAGAACATATGTTCGACTTCACTAACTAGTTTCGATTTCGTTCAGAAATGACTTCAAACGATCAAGTCAAAGTTCTTTTTACAAAAGGTTAACTTCTATTGCCTTTTCCCCACTCTATTACCTTGTCACCTGATTTCCCGTGAAACATGCACCGTCCGTTGCGGTAAATTTGAGGACAAGGAACATATGTAAGCTCTCATATGGGCGAGTGGTCGTTAGCATAATAAACATAGATCCTTCAAACTTTGTCATATGAAAATTGTACATTTCAAAACTATAAGTAAAAACATTTAATTTAATGAAAGAATCATTGAAAAATAGTAAAAACTGACTTCAAACCAATCGATTTCCCGTCGCCCACCGCTTTTTCCCAACTAATTTGCACACCCCCCACCGGAAAAAACTGGCTACCTTGCCACCTCAAAAAATGGTGCTTGTGATGACCAAAATCAGAGTCAGTTTTCATATGTTCTCTGTATGCTCTTTAATAAATTTTTACATAATACCTTTCTATCTATGCTTTTAATTAAATGTACAAAGTTTTTTACAAAAAGGTAACCTTAAGCCTGCAAACCAACCGGCCAAAATCAGCAAAAATAGGGCATAAGGCCCTCACTCAGAATTTTTTTGATTTAAATACAAGACCGGCACAAGTACAGAAAGTGAAGGAAATCAAAGAGACTATTTAATAAAAGCATTTTGTACAGAAAGTGCAGAAACAAATTGAAAATCTCTAAAGATTTCACCCATGATTTTTTAGCCTGTCTGCAGCCCAGAACAGATCACCAACAGCAGGGTTACAAAGAAAGGAGCAGTAGTTGAACATATGCAAAACAAAGACCATGTGATTGTGAATAGATTCAGCACATTACATTCCCAGAAAAACACACACAACACATATAGGAGTGATACAAGACAGGTGCAAAAAAGGGCTTCAGGGAAGAAAGAACAACACATGATATAGATAAGTTTACAACACACCATTTTGCAGACAGCATGGGCACAACGTTTGGAAAGACTGTGCAAGGCCACGGGACGTGAAAGTATGCATGAGAAACACACACAAAAAAACACAAAACCCTCTCTAGCCATGACTTTTACCAATCTCGACCCCGCAAAAACCGTCAAATAAAAAAAAATTCATGCTGCCTTCACTTCGAAGGATACGTATGTCGATAGGCCTGTCTGGTCAAATATTTTTTGGAAATTTTTCTGGTTTCTTCTCCGGGAATTGGCATGGTCTTGTCAAACATTGCCACAGAAATTTCACGGGCCGCGCCACCATGTCTGAGGTCAAGTACTTCAAAGCAGGTAAATGCTCAAACCACATCGTTTCAAGCAAAAGCAAGCATGACACAAGTGTTCCTTTTAGAAAACTTAGGTAGCTCACTTCTTGAAATCCTTATTGTCGACTCCAAAGTTCAGATCTCAGGACATAGCAAGTATGATGTTTTTAACTGAAAAATGCTGTTTGCATGATGCACTCTGCAGTCATTTTTACGCAAGTGCACAAATGAATTCACATGTTATGTTGAGTAATTCTGCCAAAGGGCTTTTGCAGAGGAGTCCGATGGAAAATGAACACTAGGAAAAGATAGGTCGAAAATTAGTTTGTCAAAATTCAGAACATACCCTGGAACACAGCAATACCTTTAATAGACTGACGGTGGAGGTTATTCCATACTGTCCTCGCCATGCTTACGGCCTCACCGATAGCGCGCTTGCACGTATCAATACCTTCTTTAACAGGCTGAAACGTGTATCATTCTTGATTGGTCCCCGCGCTTTTTTTGAATCATTGCACCAAGCAACCAACCCAAACATGGTCACCCCGCGACGGCTACTCAAGCGAACGATCGTTCTGTTGCGGGAGTTCATG
Organism: Paulinella micropora; assembly: GCA_019918135.1. Lineage (NCBI taxonomy): Eukaryota > Cercozoa > Imbricatea > Euglyphida > Paulinellidae > Paulinella > Paulinella micropora. Next base: position 19,538 of record WBZZ01001305.1, read on the forward strand.
CCGTCCCAAAACATCCAGGTTCCGCCCAAGATGCCTGACACGATCAAGTTGGGGAATGAGAGGCTTGGTGTGATGAAAATCGGATATTTCGATTTCAGCGTGCAAGGAGAGAACGGTCAGATTTCACATCCTGTAGGCATTATGAGGGTGCGTCAGTTTGCTAATGTTGCAAAACATCCTGATGAGCAAAATCCCGCGATGGTGTGGGATATGCGCCCAGGCATGGCAGGAAATAATTGTCAATCCTGCAGCAACAGAGCGGGGCGGCCCATCCCCCTTGCAGTTTACGATTGCAAGATTTCCAGCTGCAGTCAGGATCGACAGCTGCCGCAATATGACTATGCAGGCGCAGGTACTTAATAATTTAAGTTGCTCTATCCCATTTGCAAGCATAATATTATGAGATTGATCGTAATGGATCATATTATGTTCTGTTCCTTTCTAAGAGTTGAACTTGGTTGTTCTTTGATTTATTTGGATTTGTTTGATTTGAATTTCATTTAGTTTTCTTGTTTGATGTGGTGCTTTGTTATGAAAGCTGTGCCAGTGGCACCTAGGCCTCGACGTGGTCGTGGAGGACAGCAGCGTGCAGGTGACAATGAATGCAGCGCTTTAATATCTATGTTGCATGTATAGTTAGACACTTTACCTTGATTTACTTCTCCCTTCAAGTGCGTTTAGTATTTGTGTTTATGTGATACATGCTTTTCTAATTTGGACAGATAGACAACCTCGACGTGGTCGCGGCGGGCAGCAGCATGCAGGTAATATGCCACCTGAGGCGCGCTCTAATATATGTCGCATGCGTCATTTTTGTGTCCATGTATAGCATTCAGAGTGTGTGTTATATATTACCTTTCTGTAACAGGTCAACCACCCGTGCCTGGACGTGGTCGCGGCGGGCAGCGGCGGGCGGCGTGCAGCGAGGCGGGCAGCGCGGCGGGCAGCGCCCCCGCCGAGTGTCTTCAATCGAAGAGGAGGAGGACCAGGATGATGAGGAGGAGGATGAGGATGAGGATGAGGAGGAGGATGAGGAGGAGGAGGAGAAAGGAGAATTGTCGCGATGGCCAGCACCCGCACAGTCCTGTGCAGCATGCGCAGCAGATGGAAGATGATAAGAAAGAAGAGAAAGGTGTTGGAAATAATAGTCATAACCGACATCCATATGTGGCTGCTACTCATGATCAAATGCAACTGTGCACGCTCTGGATGCGAGTCAGCAGCAGCTACAAGAACACACTGTAATCGACGAGCAGACTCGGAACGTGGTCGATGAGCAGCCTCGGAACGTGGTCGACGGCGAGCTTGGTGCAGGTGAGGAGCTTCCTGGTGTAGATACGTTCATCGTGTTTGAGTGGGTAGATTACGACGATGACAGAAACTTGAAGAGAGTGAGAAGTAAATCGAGGAAGAGGAAAGTGAAAAAATTCAGCTTGGGGAAGGTAACTAAGGTGGACGTTGATGACGATGATCCAAATGTTGACTCAGTAGTCCTTGTTAACGTTTGGGGCCATTCGTCAGGTTCAAACCAGTATACGGGGAAGTATCTACCGGCTTGGTTGCATGGTCAAAAAGAAAAGCAATCCATAAACGATCCAAGCACAGAGGACAAAGAACTCAAAGCTTGGGAGAAAGACGTGTTGGCGTCGCACATCATCTCACTCGATATCTGCATGCAACCGTCAGTTCAAAGTGAGGGGTCATCCTTGCAAATCGCATCGACCGATCAAGAACACATCAAAAAAGATTTAAGACGATATAATTATACTTGAAATGTTATTATCTTTATTAGTAACTGTGTTTTCAAAGCACTGACATAAATAAATTTTAATTTATTGAACTCAACATTAATTTATTTGCTGAAATATGAATATCATCTCATTGATTAACTTAAAATCAAATTTTTTTGTTTTGGAATAGTTCAAATAATAAATTTTAATTTATTGAACTCAACATTAATTTTATATATTTGCTGAAATATTAATATGATCAACTTAAAATCAAAATTTTTGTTTTGGAATAGTTCGAGGCATGAGTTTGGCAGTTTGGCCACCAAATGAGACAGATTTTAATCAGGCATCGCCTCACTATGATATGGCCAGAGCTCCGGACTCGGAAAAATGAGCCAAGAAGCTCACAGTCACAATCGTGGGAACCTTTTTCCCAAGAAGCAATTTCTGGACACTTGAACTACAAGCTGGACTTGAAATCATCCTTCAAGTACTTTACTGTAGTTTTTGCAAAGCTCAAGCTGAGCTTAGCCAACTCACAATTTATTAATACGTTCCGCAACCGTGTTCGTACTTTGGCGGCAACTCAAGTCTGCAGTTGACACAAGCAGAAATCCGAGGCTACGTAAATAAACGAAGTGACCTCTCAGCTATTTACTAGTATTAAATTATTTCACCTACTCTCTGGAGTTAGGACTTAATGCAGCCATAGAGACTTTAGTATTAATAATAAGAGTCACCGAGTCGTTGAATTATCCCTTGGGGTTGTCACTTGAATATGATTCCAAACGCACGTGACAATGAGGAAGGAAAAGTGGCCCTAATGAGACAGTTACTAAGGTAAAGGGCCAGGTGGCAGCTCTGGAGTTCTTTTTGCAAATTTGCGTACTCAGTCACGTAGTATTGAACCCTGGATCCCTGACTAGCCAGCCACAATAGTTGCATGAGGGCAGGAGGCCAAAATTGGGGACAGGCATGTCAATGCATTTCAGGGCACAACCTTTCGCAGGAACAAAGCCATAATATACCTCATCAGAGGTCAGTTATTAATAAATGAAATATAGAAAATCATACGGATTAGTATACCGGTACTACATGAATTTTAACAGTATGAAAAAAATATATTACTTAGTAGTATTTACAATAGTAGGCAGCGGTGAAAATTACAGCTTCGGGATGGCTGTAGGATGGCTTTATAATTTCTTGTTTGTTGAATTTGTGAGATGGCTTCGCTCTCAGCTATTTGATTGCTGCTGGATGATTGCTTTCTCTGTAATCTTTCTAGCAAGCCCATTTTCAAACGCTGTACTAGTAAACTGTAAACCAAGCATCTGGAAACTTGAAGCAGTCTGTCATAATCGTTTAAACTATTTTTTCTCCCCTGCTCTCTTTTCCTCTTAAGAACTCGTTCCATTCCCCTCGTCCTCTCCCCTTCCGGTACTTTCTTCCTCCCCTTTCTTTGTCCTCTTCTTGGCCTTCGCCCCGGCTTTAAGCGCTGATTCGGTCTGCTTCGAGTGGCTTTTCGCATCGTGATTTTTTTTCGCTTGCCGTCTGAACGCCTTACATTCTGCCTTGTGCCCGTGCTCCCAGGCAGCAGTCTGACACTCCACCGAACAGTACCTATGATGATGATGAGAGAGAGAGAGAGAGAGAGAGAGAGAGAGAGAGAGAGAGAGAACCCATCCTCCATCCATCCATCCATCCATCCATGCACACATAAACACATCTAGATTCATTGGCTGAGTGTCTTTATGGCTTTGCACACATGAAGAAGCCAAAGTACGAGAAGGAGGCAACAATTTAGTCAGTGTCCGGGAAATCGCCGCAAAACCGCAAAATTTTCACTAAGTTATGAGAAATGATTACACAAACCTATCCTCTTTTTATGATACTTTATTAATGATAATGTATATAATTGTTTGCATTTGCGTCACGTCTTGTCAACTGCTTTGTATACCGTGTTTGGAGACACCCTGCACACTTCTTGAGCTTGCTAAACTGCTTCTGGCATCGGCTGCAAGCCCCGCCTGTAGAGAGAGAGAGAGAGAGTGAGTGAGAGATAGAGAGAGAAAGAGAAGGAAAGAAAGAAAGAAAGAAAGAAAGAAAGAAAGAAAGAAAGAAAGAAAGAAAGAAAGAAAGACGTATCATATATAGCATTATGAAGACATATATTTGTGTTTAAGAGAGAGACCTGTGTGTGCCACGTCAGCAGCCCGGTGGATTGTTCTAGTTGTGCCCCTTGTTGTACCCGAAGTTGTGCCAGTTGTGCCAGTACCGAAAGTGGTGGACGTAGCTGTGGTCGTGGAAGGTGTAGCTGAGGCTCTTGTGGCTGTTCTGGTTGTTGCAATTGTGGTGGTGGTACTTGCTGTGCTTGTGACTGTTGTGTTTGCGGCTACTGTGGCCGTAGAGTTGGTTGCGGTTGGTGTGGCGGTCGTCGTCGCCGTGCTGGTGGCCGCAGCATGCACAGGAATTGTGCGATTATCTGTCCTCGTGACATTAGTTGTGGTAGTTGTGGCTGAAGTTGTGCCAGTTGTTGTACCCGAAGTTTTGCTAGTAGTGCTAGTTGTGCTGGTTGTGCTAGTTGTGCTTTGCGCGCGTTGCGCGCGCTGTGCCGCGCGCTCTTCCTCTGCCGCGCGCCTTGTCCACTCCGCAAAAGGCGCATGCTGAGAGGATGGGACTCCATTCTCATCAAACTGGAAAAAACTGGCCACCAGTGCCTCCGGAGGGGCATTCCTAAGTTTCTCTAGCCAGGCATTCACAAACGCAGCGTAACCGGCCTCGATGAAGACAAAAGCGTCCATTCCCCAGGGCCGGAGCTTGTCTTTGAGTTCAAGTGCTTCTGCCCAAAGCCGTTCCACTTCTCCCTTCCGGCACATTTTGCCTTCGCCGCCTTGAATAATTGATGCTGCCAACTGAATACGAGACGTAGCAGAAACCAATAAATCTCCTCTGCTTTCTGCCAGGGCGATGGACTTCCTCCACCTCACTGCCGCCTCCTTCATATCTGGTGGTGTCTGGCTATATGCCACATAGGCCAGGTTCCAATGTCCAACAGGGGCATTAGGGGCGTTCTCCGCTTCTACTTCAGCAAAGTGTTTTGCTCGTAACAACATCTTTTTCTTATCGATGGCGATGTTGGGAGAGAGGGCGGTCTTAATCTTTCCCATCACGAACAGACGGCGAGTGATCTTGACGCCTAACGTCGCTAAAGCCCACTTGAGGTTACGCAGGCTCAAGCCTATGTATGTTTGTATGCGTGTATGTATGTATGTATGTATGCACGTACGTATGTATATGCATATACGTATGTATGTATGTATGTATGTATGTATGTATGTATGTATGTATGTATGTCTGTCTGTCTGTCTGTACGTATGTATATGTATGTGTATATGTACCTGAATAGAATGCGGATCTGGTACGAAGTTCATTTTCCCATTCCTCGCCATGTCTCTCTAAATGAAATTCCAGCTCATCGACCCAACGAAGACTGATGTCTGGCTGCCCCATGAGTTGCACCTATGTATGTATCTACGTATGTATGTGCGTATGTATGTCTGTATGTATGTATGTATGTATGTATGTATATTTGTATGTATGTATGTATGTATGTATGTATGTATGTATGTATGTGTGTATGTATGTATGTATGTATGCATGTGTATGTATGTATGAACCGCCAACGCCGAACAGCATAGAATGACCCACTGCGCCAGCGTGAAGGGGCCAAATG